>LNAC01000630.1:1117156-1187472 GCA_002007465.1 Ailurus styani
TTTAAGATTCTATTTATTTATTTGACAGAGAGAGAGATCACAAGTAGGCAGAGAGACAGGCAGAGAGAGAAGAGGAAGCAGGCTCCCAGCTGAGCAAAGAGCCAGATGTGGGCCTCCATCCCAGGACCCTGAGATCATGACCTGAGCTGAAGGCAGAGGTTTTAACCCACTGAGCCACCCAGGTGCCCTTGGCTAGTATTTTGTTGAGGAATTTTGCATCCATTTTCATCAAGGATATTGGTCTGTAATTCTCCTTTTTGATGGGGTCTTTGCCTGGTTTTGGGATCAAGGTAATGCTGGCCTCATAAAATGAGTTTGGAAGTTTTCCTTCCATTTCTATTTTTTGGAACAGTTTCAGGAGAATAGGTATTAATTCTTCTTTAAATGTTTGGTCGAATTCCCCTGGGAAGCCGTCTGGCCCCGGGCTCTTGTTTGTTGGGAGATTTTTGATGACATCTTCAATCTCCTTACTGTTTATGGGTTTATTCAGGTCTTCAGTTTCTTCCTGGTTTAGTTTTGGTAGTTTATACGTCTGTGGGAATGCATTCATTTCTTCCAGATTGTCAAATTTGCTGGTGTAGAGTTGCTCATAATATGTTCTTATAATTGTTCATATTTCTTTGGTGTTGGTTGTGATCTCCCCTCTTTCATTCACAATTTTATTAATTTGAGTCCTTTCTCTTTTCTTGTGGCTAAGTCTGGCCAGGGGTTTAGCAATCTTATTAATTCTCTCAAAGAACCAGCTCCTAGTTTCCTTGATTTGTTCTACGGTTCTTTTGGTTTCTTTTTCATTGATTTCTGCTCTGATCTTTATTATTTCTCTTCTCCTGCTAGGTTTAGGCTTTCTTTGATGTTCTTTCTCCAGCTCCTTTAGGTGTAGGGTTAGGTTCTGTGTTTGAGACCTTCCTTGTTTCTTGAGAAAGGATTGTATTGCTATATACTTTCCCCTCAGGACCACCTTTGCTGTGTCCCAATGATTTTGAACAGTTGTATTTTCATTTTCATTTGTTTCCATGAATTTTTTAAATTGTTCTTTAATTTCCTGGTTGACCCATTCATTCTATAGTAGGATGCTCTTTAGTCTCCATGTGTTTTATTTCTTATAGTTGAGTTCTAGTTTCAAAGCATTGTGAGGTCTGAAAATATGCAGGGAATGATCCCAATTTTTTGGTACTGGCTGAGACCTGATTTGTGACCCAGGATGTGATCTATTCTGGAGAATGTTCCATGTGCACTAGAAAAGAATGTGTATTGCATTGTTTTGGGGTGGAATGTTCTGAATATATCTATGATGTCCAACTGGTCCAGGGTGTCATTTAAAGCCTTTATTTCCTTGTTGATCTTTTGCTTCGATGATCTGTCCATTGCAGTAAGGGGGGTATTAAAGTCCCCTACTCTTATTGTATTATTGTCAATGTGTTTCTTTGATTTTGTTATTAATTGGTTTATATGATTGGCTTCTCCCATGTTAAGGGCATAGATATTTAAAATTGTTAGATCTTCTTGTTGGACACATCCTTTATGTATGATATAGTGTCCTTCCTCATCTTTTATGATATTCTTTGGCTTAAAATCTAATTTATCTGATATAAGGTTTGCCACTCCAGCTTTCTTTTGATGTCCATTGGCATGGCAAATTGTTTTCCACCCCCTCACTTTCAATCTGGAGGTGTCTTTGGGTCTAAAATGAGTTTTTTGTAGACAGCATATCGATGGGTCTTGTTTTTTTACCCATTCTGATACCCTGTGTCTCTTAGTTGGGCCATTTAGTCCATTTACATCCAGGGTAACTACTGAGAGATATGAACTTAGAGCCATTGTATTGCCTGTAAGGTGCCTGTTACTGTATATTGTGTCTCTTTCTTTCTGGTCTATGTTTCTTTTAGGCTTTCTTTGCTTAGAGGACCCCTTTCAGTATTTCCTGTAGGGCTGGCTTGGTGTTTGCAAATTCCTTTAGTTTTTGTTTGGTGACAGCCTAGCTGGATATAGTATTCTTGGGTGCATATTTTTCTTGTTTAGTGCTCTGAATAAAAGTTCTTTCTGGCCTGCCAGGTCTCTGTGGATAGGTATCTTTCTGGCCTGCCAGGTCTCTGTGGATAGGTATGCTGTCAGTCTAATATTTCTACCATTGTATGTTATAGACCTCTTGTCCCGAACTGCTTTCAGGTTTTTCTCTTTGTCACTAAGACTTTAAGTTTTACTATTAGATGATGGGGTGTGGACCTATTTTTTGAGGGGGGTTCTCTCTGTCCCCTGGATTTTGATACTTGTTCTCTTTGCCAAATTAGGGAAATTCTGTACTATAATTTGCTTCAAAATACCTTTTGCCCCCCTCTCTCTCCTTCTTCTTCTTCTGGGATCCCAATTATTCTGATATTGTTTCGTCTTATGGTATCTCTTATCTCTCGAATTCTCCCCTCATGGTCCAGTAGTTGTTTGTCTCTCTTTTCCTCCACTTCTTTATTTCCTGTCATTTGGTCTTCTAAATCACTAATTCTCTCTTCTGCGTTATTTATCCTAGCAGTAAGAGCCTCCATTTTTTATTGCACCTCATTAATAGCTTTTTTGATTTCAACTTGGTTAGATTTTAGTTCTTTTATTTCTCCAGAAAGAGTTTTTTATTTCTCTAGGGACAGATTCTCTATTATCTTCCATGCTTTTTTGAGCCCAGCTAGCACCTTGATAGTCATCATTCTGAACTCTAGTTCTGTAATATTACTAATGTCCACATTTATTAGGTCCCTAGCCATCGTTACTACCTCTTGTTCTTTTTTTTATTTTTTTCTGGTGATTTTTTTCCACCTTGTCATTTTATGCAGATAAGAATAGATGGATGAGAGTACAAAATACTAAAGGGTAGCAATGACCCAAGAAAAATATGCACTAACCTAATCAGAAGAGACCCAAAACTGGGGGGAGAAGAAAGAGGGAAAAAACCAAAAACCAAAAACAAAATAAACAAAAAAACAAAAAATAAAACAAACAAACAAAAAATAAAACAAAACCCTATATCTATATCATCTATTTCTGTTTCTATATCTATATCTATCTCTGAATCTATCTTTATCTCTATCTCTATTATCTATGTCTATTAGACTGTTGGATTGAACACACCCTATATGTATAAAAAATAAGGTTAAATACAATGAAGTTATAAAATATGACTATAACAATGAAAATTTAAAAAGATTAAAAAAGGTATTGATAAGATATAATGGTTAAAAAACATTAAAATAAGAAAGAGGAAAAAATTTAAAAGAAAAGTGTAGGGAAAAAAAGTAAAATTCAAAGAATTTAACTTTGAACAACTAAGGGATTATGGGAGAAAAGCCATGAATTCTATGTGTTGCTTTCCCCTAGCTCTGGAGTTCCACAATTCTCAGTGATCAGTGAACTTGGTCTTGGCTGGATGTTCCTGCTGATCTTCTGGGAGAGGGGCCTGTTGCTGTGATTCTCAAGTGTCTTTGCTCCAGGCGGAATTGCACCGCCCTTGCCAGGGGCCAGGCTAAGTCATCAGCTCTGGTTCGCTCTTGGGACCTTTTATTCCCTGAATACTTTCTGTACAGCTTTGGAGAACAGGAATGAAAATGGCAGCCTCCTAAACTCCAACCTGGAGGAGCCAAGAGCTCGGGACCTCACTCCTCAGTAAGTCCTCAGAGAAAAGCAGTCAGTCCCTCCTGTCTCCCTGGTCTCTGGCTGCACTCTGAGCTCACCCAGCCTGTAACTGAGCATTTCTATCTCTNAAGCATTTCTATCTCTTGCGCGGCCGCTTTTGGAGTCTCCAAACCCAGCAGATTCCTGCAGCACATTCCTGTGCCGCTCCTCCCAGAGNAACTGAGCATTTCTATCTCTTGTGCGGCCACTTTTGGAGTCTCCAAACCCAGCAGATTCCTGCAGCACATTCCTGTGCCGCTCCTCCCAGAGGAGGAAGGATGGGGTCTCTCTGGATCTGCCACCCGCGGGGTCCCCACTCAAAGAGCAGTGGCCTGACTGTGCTTTGGATCACAGCCCAAGGTAACACCGAGCTGAGAGACACCTTCTCAGCTTGGCTCTGTCTCTCCAGTCGGCTTCTCCTTTCTGATACCTGGGAGCTCTGTCACTCTCAGACACCCCTGGTCTTTTTGTGTCCCCATGGGCCCTGAAACCAGCCTGTCCCCATGAGGGTTTCACCCCACACTTAGCCTCTGGGGCAATGTCCCTCAGTGGAGCAGACTTCTTCTTTTTTTCTTTTTCTTTTTTATTCTTTGCCCCACAGGTACAGGTCTGTGAATCATCAGGCTTACATCTTTCACAGCATTCACCAAAGCACAAACCCTCCCCAGTGTCCATAACCCATCCACCCTATCCAGACTTCTAAAAGTTCCGATTCTGTGCTCCGTTGCTCTCTCACTTGCCGGGAGCCAGCCCCTCCTCCCGGGGTCTATCTTCCTGTCGCTTCAGATTCACTTCTCTGCACGTCCTACCTTCTGGAAAGTGGTTAATTTTCTGTTCCTAGAATTGCTGCTCTTCCTATCTTCAATCTCCTGTTGAATTTGTAGGTGTTCAGAATGCTTTGATAATTATCTGGGTGAATCTCTGGGACCTGATCATAATCAGTCTCCTACTCCTCCACCATCTTGCTCCTCCTCCTGGTTTCCTTATTTTTTTAAGCAAACTCAGCCCAATGTGGGCCTTGAATGCATAATCCTGAGATCAAGAATCACACGCTCAGTTTCATTATTTGTTGTCCCATATTTCAAATTGAAGTTCTTTCAAAATGAAGTTATTTTTTCCCTGATCATATTACTTTGCCTCATATGAGTGTTCTGATCAACCCATTCAGATATCAAGGTTGCTAATACTGCATGTACCAAGAAAATTTGAAAGAACAATTACAACTCATAGGGGAACTTCCAGGAGAACAGAGTGGGCTCAGCAATGTCCACACTGGCTCAGGCCAAGCAGTAAGAGTGAGCCAGGTCTTGCTAGTGGCTAGTAGGTGGGACTGGGAAAATTTCCCATTTATTTGGGCTAGAGATTTTCAAGACTTATATTTCCTACTAGCGTTAGCAAAGCAGGTGCAGGATGAGCTTTCTTGATCAGCAAGTCCAAATGTGGCACCAAAGGGGAAAGGGAGACCAAAGCTTAGAAAGAAATCAGCAGCCAAACATCACAAATGAGGTCAGGCTCTTTATTACAATGGGAACATTCTAGTGATAAAATTTTTAATTACATTCAAGTAACCATTGCATGTCTATGTTCAGGGCATGCTATCCATACTTTACAAAGCCTCTGTGTTGCTATGAGGAGACAAGTGAAAGAATGAGGGTCTGTCCCTTAATTAATTTATATTCTTTTCAAGGGGGGTGAGACAAAAAAGTTAAGAAGGAATGCAGTTGATGTAAGTACTGTAAATGTCCAGTACCTTTATAAGGGGGGAGGTGGTGGTTTCTAGGACCCTGTTGTATGGAAGCTTTACAACATATTTTATGAAGTGGTAAAATAGGTACTTCCACATTTCTCTTCTTTTTTAAAAAAAGAAAAGAGTGGTCAATTCCCAAATGTTTATTTCTCCCAGATATTATCAGTACCTCCCAAGGCATTGTTATTTATATGAATTTTAGAGATTCATTTTGAGAGTTATAATTTTTAAAATATTTAGTCTTCCCACCCATGGACATGGTATCTGTCCATATATTCATCTTTTTATAGCCCTCAATAAAGACTGGTGTCCTTCATACATATTTGCACTATATTTTATTCCTAAAATTTTATAAACTTTTGAGTATATATGTCTGTATGTATGCACATGTGTGTACACACTATCCTGAATAGAATTTGTTTCCGTTACATTTTTAAACTAGATATTGGGCATATGTAAGGTAGTTGTTGATGTTTGATATATTTTGTGATTAAGCTGATCAACTCTTGAAGCTTGATTCCTGATTCTCATTTTTTCCTTCATAGTTTATTCCCTTGTCTTTTTCAAGTAGACATTGATATCATCCTCAAGTAAAATTAATGTTATCACCTAATTCTAACACTTTATTTCTTTTTAAAACTTTCAAAAACTTAAAAAACATATTCTTGGGGCTGTCTGGGAACATGACCTGTCAGGTACACCCCAGAGTTTTATGTACCTCAGAGGTGGCCATCTTCTTCAGCCCCAGGTAAGGATGCCAGGTCATCTCCATCTCAGAGATGTAGAGGTAAGGATTCTACCTCTACAGGAGAATGGCTGCTGATGCCAACCTGGCTTAGAACTGACCTGCAGAACCCTGCCATGCAGGACACATTATTTTCCAATTCTCTTCTGATGCATTCTTCAACTATTCATCTTGATTTTAATGTTAATTCACCACTGACATATGGCACTTCCAGCTCTTGGATAGAAGGAACAGTAAGCTGTGGTGTTAGCAGCACACCCATGAAGTAGAAGCCTGATGTGTGGTCTACGTGGAAGTGTCTGTAGGTGAATTTGCAGGATGGGCCAACAACGGAGGACACAGTGGCTAGTGAGCAGTTTCTAGGCCAAGAATTTGTGATTTGCACAACATATATAAATATGGCAGTGTGTGAAGAAAATTGGGGAGGTTTTCCTCAACGTTTTATTGACCCTGTGGTTAAAGAAGACAGTGTTGTCATAGATATTGCTGGATGTTTGTACATGCAATGATGGTATGATTAATATTGTTGGGGAGCCATATTAAAGTGTAAACTGTGAATAAAGTCATTTGACGAAAATCTGTACAGACAGGTCATCTGCCACCCACAAGAATTTATCTCAGCTTTTAACATAGCTGTCAATGAGATCTTCTTTGACAATTACTGGATTCAATCATACAAGATCAGATTTAAGTAGGACTGTTCAATATGTTGAAGACTAATTACATGAGAAACCTGAATTCAGAAGACATTGACCAGTCTATCACCATCAGTGGCATGTTGACTAGGATGTCCCACCTGCTTCCCAAGGTGAGGAAGTCCTTCTTGCAATGCCAGGTGTGCACCTACCCTGCCTTGGTGGAGATGCACCATGGCTGAATCTCTAAGCTCTATATGGGTGAATGCTGACCCAGAGTGACTCTGTGTTTTCAGACAAGCAGATGGATCAAACATCAAAAGTCTTCTGAAAATATGCCTGCAAGGCAGATGCTTCATGGTGTCATCCTTTTTACTCACGATGATCTTGCTGACAAGGTTCAACCTGGGGACAGAGTAAACAGTACAGACATCTATCGAGCTGTTCTTACTGAGTCAATTCAAGAGTGAGTAATGTGAAGTCTGTCTACAAAACCTACATTGATGGCATTTATTATCAGAAAATGGATGCAGAACATCTGCATGAAGCAGCAGATGAAGATACAGAATGGAAACTTTTTTCAGAGAAGTATGTGGTATTGCTTAAGAAACTTTATAGGAAATGAAGCATTTATGAGAGGATTGCTTCAGTCTCAACTCCAAGCATATAAGAAGATAAAGATTTAAAGAAAGGGAATCTTGCTTCAACTCTTCCTTAGAAAAAGGAATGATTAGGGCACCTGGGTGGCTCAGTCGTTAAGCGTCTGCCTTAGGCTCAGGTCATGATCCCAGGGTCCTGGGATCAAGCCCAGTATTGGGCTCCCTGCTTGGCAAGGAAGGCTGCTTCTCCCTCTCCCACTCCCCCTGCTTGTGTTCTCTCTCTTGCTGTGTCCCTCTCTGTCAAATAAATAAATAAAATTTTATAATAAAAAAAAAGTAAAAGGAATGATTTTAGTCACATGGGAAAGGACAGTCTTTGTGGTGAGAACGAATCCTGATGTGTGGTGACCCTGGGACCAGTAAGTCCCAGCTTCTGCAGCATGTGTATGACCCCATCTCCTGGGACTGATTTAAGAGTATAAGTAGCAAAAGACCCTGAGATGAGGCAGGTGGTCCTGAAGACTGGTACCTCTGACCTAAGTGACAATAGCATCTGCTGTATTGAGAAGTTAGAGAAGATGAATGAAAATATGAGATCTGCATTGCACAGTGTCATGGGACAGTTGGCTCTCTCTATTGCAAAGGTTGGGATTATTTGTCAGCTCAATGCACGCACCTGTATCCTGGCAGCAGCAAATTCTATTGAGTCTCAGTGGAATCCTAGAAAATAGCTATTGGTAATATCCAGCTACCTCACATGTTATTATCAAGTTTTGATTTGATCTTCCTCATGCTGGACCCTCAGGATATAGCCTATGACAGGCATCTAGTTCACCACCTTGTGGCTCTGTACTACCAGAGCAAGGAGCAAGTGGAGAAGGGGGTTCACAAACATGGCAGTATTGAAGAACTCCATTGCTTATGCTCACAGCACAGTCATGTCTTGGCTGAGCCAGCAAACCAACCAGGCTCTCATCCAGGCTCATGTAGACTTGAGGAAGATCAGAAGCTCAGTAGTAGCTGGGGAATGGTTTCTGCATACTCTTGAGCTGAAATCCCTAAATCACTTAGCAGAACTGCTGGAATGATAGTAGGGACATGTCTATTCTTACTACAAAAATGAGTGCCACCTCTCTGAAATGGAGAGAAGCATTAACTAAAACACTGAGAAATCTTAGTTTATGTAAGAGCAAACACCAACTCTAAAATACTCACAATTTTTGAAGATATTCAGAGACAATCTGACATAGCAATTACCAAAGATATGTTTGAAGAAGCGCTGCATGCTTTAGCTGATGATGACCTCTTAAAAGTGACTGGAAAAACTGTTTGCTTGCTCTGAATCTCTTCTATGCAGTGCTGTGTGTTCTGCTTGTCTGCACTTGGGCATTGCACTTTCTTCCATGTGTGTTTGGCATACAGGCCAATCAGCTGCCGTGCGGCCATCAGCAGAAATAGATTCTTAAAATAATTATCTGACTCCATAAAAAAATTTTTAATTTGGGTTCAGTTTTCTTAAGAAGGGCTATGTTTTCATAAAGTGTGTGTTTTCATTTATCCCTCCACATTTTGAGTAAAAATATGGTGCCAATTGATGACATATATGGTAGAAATTATTTTCTTGCAATGCTTTTTTTTTTTCTTAGCAGCAGGGTTTTTAATCTGTAAGTATATGATAACAGGATGCCAGTGTGTTTTGAAGGTGGCAGTCTGGGTCATGTTTTTGTGCTAGACTTTCTAATAGCAAGCATCCATATACTTGGAGTTTTTGTAATATGAGAGAAGACTTAATCAGAGCCTTTCTCCCTGTTATAGCACCCAAACATAATTCTTTCTAGAGGCTGGTTCTCATGGCTACTGTAAGATCAGGAATTAATGGTTGGAAATGATTGGGGTCTAGGTTAATGTCTGCCACTTTATCCTACGGTATAAAACTTTTTTCCTAAATAAATTATAGAGAGATGTTTAAAAATAATAAAATAAAAATTTTTCTATTACTAAACTTGTATAATTTTGATGACAAATAGCATCTTAGTTTAATAAATATGCCACAAGTGTTTTGTTATTAAGTATTTCAAAGGTATTATTTGAAAAGAGATTTTTTAACTAGGTAAAGAATGTATCTTTCTAATTTTGTTTTATTATTTTTGTACTTTTTTATTTATTAGTAACCCATATGGTTTTAGAGAAGCCTGGTAAAATAAAGTTAATCCTTCCCCAGTTTTAAGGTGGAGAAAACTGAGCCTCAGAAAAACTAAATGACTTATTAAGGGTTGGTTACAATGCAAATTAGTTTTATTACCAAACTGTTTGACTTCCAACTCTGTGCTCTGTGTACCGTACTATTTACCCTTTCCCTTGTTCACAGTGGTAGTTTTATTCACTACTGTCAAAATCATTTGGCTAAAGAGAACACCACACACCAAGAAATCAAGGGTATAAGTGCCATGTGTAAATATTACATAAACAATGTCTTAGTTTCAACGTGGCTTTTTCAGATGCCTTGAATTTGGAGTGTGCATTGATGAGTTCGCAAGGGAACTATTCTAAAGGCATGGACTGCATTTTTAAAAGCTCTTGTGGCAAAAAGCTTATTAGCACACATATGCATTCTTTAGTGTTTTATGAGAACCTACCTTTAATTATGGTATCTATTTTGGTAAGGAGATTTCATGTTGTATAATTTAAATTTGTTGAGGTTACCTGCCCTAGAGAAAGCTTTCAAGCCTTTTAAACTAAATAATAAGTAAAACAAAAGCTGAGCTGCTCTGGAGGAAAGTGGGGGAGGATCTCCATAGATGGACTCCCAGCATAATTGGTTCTTAGAACCACAGTTTGAAAACCACTTCCCTGGGACATTTAGAAATCAGTTTAATCCATACAGTTCTACCATCTTTCTTAGCTTGCAGAGTAATATTACATTCAAGCAATGTGGGCAAAGTATTTTTATTTACAGACTCGTTCTAAAATTAAATGGCAATAATTTTCTATTTTTTCCTTACTATTAATGTTGAAACAGCTTCCAAGAGTATGCTCTGCTCATTCATGTATTTATCACTCTTTTAACAGATATTTACCACATGCCTATAGTGTGGAATGTATTATTCAAATTCTTTTGGGTGATTACCCAAAAAAGAGTTTAGAGTCTAGTAGTGAATATTGGCATTATTATGCAAAAAGCTATCTTCTAATCTGAGAGACAACAAGAGGCCCCCAGAGTGGTAAAAATAGGGCACTGTGGAATCTTAGAAAGGGTGTACTATGCAGTGGTACACACTCAGACCCCCATTTCTCAGCTGAGGTGCTCTTTCCCAGGAAGGCACACAGCTGAGCCTCTAGCTGAGCCTCTGTCCAGGAACTCCCCGGTGCAGCAGGGAGCCATTTCACTCCCTTCCTAGAATTGCATGCATCCAGTGACCCGTCATTGCAGAATGGTTTGAGTCCCTTGCCTTCAACTGTGATAACTCCAGAGTTATTTTACTCCTCCGCAGGGACTGGCCCTGGGCATCACCTGAGCTATTGCTGTATTTCCATCACTGTTTAACCTCTCCCTTTCCAGCCCCTCTTCTTGAACTCCTTTGCAAGTTCTTTTCTTAGGAGCACTTCAGTTAACCCTCCTACACACAAGCAAATCCCCATTTCAGAGCTATTTCCTGGGGAACTTGACCCAAAATAGAGAAAACACATTAGAAACATCTGTATGAAACTGATAGCATATTAATGGGAGCTTGAAAATGAACAAGGTTTAAGATAGGTAAAGCTATGAAGAGGAGGATATTTCAGGTGGTGGGAGCACTCTAGCTGCCATATCTGTTGGAATAAATCACGCAGACAATGACAACAATTGATTAATTTACCAGAGTGTATAAAATACATGGAAGCAGGGCACATGGGTGGCTCAGTGGGTTAAGCCTCTGCCTTCGGCTCAGGTCATGTCTCCGGGTCCTGGGATCAAGCCCCACATAGGACTCTGTGCTCAGCAGGGAGCCTGCTTCCTCCTCTCTCTCTGCCTGCCTCTCTGCCTACTTGTGCCTACTTGTGATCTCTCTCTCTCTCTGTCAAATAAATACATAAAATCTTTTTTAAAAAATACATAGAAGGAATAGTCTAGACTGGAAAGAGATTGAGGAATTTATTTTGTAGGTAAATAAAAGGCCCTAAAGAATTTTTGAGCATAGATATGACAAAATGAGAGCTGAGTTTTAGACAAAAAATGCTTATGTCTTTTAGTTTAATTTTAAAAAACCTAAGAAAAATACTACACTCAAAATGTGTGATTACATATAAACACTGACATTTTCTATGTATTCTACATGAGTAAGCCAATCAAGACTTGATAGATCCTTAAATCAAATACTTCAGCATTGGCTTAATTGATCAGTTTCTGCTAAATATTTTATGGTGATTATTTTCAATGCTAAATATAGCAAAATAGAATATATCAACATTTATGTTAGTAGCTCAAATCATTTAGCACCAGTACATTTTCTTGTATCAATACCTATCCTATCTAAAAGAGATCTAATGCATGTTCATATCTAAAGAAGTATTCTTTGAATGACAAAAATACTGAAATTTAATTCTTATATGGTAATGTATTCATTCAACAAATATTTACTGAGTACTACCATATGCTGTACTGTGAAAGCACAGACTAAGGAAAGAAAATAGAAATATCAGAAATAATTACAAGTGTGATTAATTCTACAAAAGGGGAAACACCAACTATTCTGGAAATATGTGACTGGGGGACCTCCCTAGGTATAAGAATGGCAGAGAGGAGAAAACATTTAAGGTCAGTAATTATTAACCGGGAAAAGAAAGGGAAGAGTATTGCAGGAATGGGGAAGGAAGGATGCTTCATGCAAGGGCAACAGAATATTTTGAGGCTTGGAGGAAAGAATGCTTGGTACACGTCGGCATCTGAAATATGGCTAGAAGAGAGGTAGAATAGGTGCTTGGTATCTTATTAGCTAAAATAAGATAAAGAAAGATCATGAAAAGTTTTGCAAATGTTCAAGTTCCTAAACTTTATTTAAGAGGTAAGGTTAAGCTACTGAGGTATTTTAAATGTGGGGACAGGGGGGTAGGTAGGGGTGATAAAATAGGATTACTCAATGGCTGCCAAGTGGAGAATTCATTCTGCAGGGGCCATAGGACCAAGGCAGACTGGGTGAGAGAATGACACTTAAGAGACTGGTGTTCCATTTCAAAGAAAACCAGGGCTATGGTGTTGGTCATAGGGATGGATAGAAGTAGATGTCTTTGAGAGATATTTAGGTGATTAAAACAAGATTTGGTGTCGAACATAAATGTTCAGGGGAGAAGAGAAGATTCTAGGCTTCTGGCTTCGAGAAAAATAACTCTAATAAGTTGGGATTGTTGTTGTTCTTCTTATTATTTAATTTTTATACTTAGAAGAATGGAAACATATTACTTTGCTTTTGGTGTAAAGCACCATGTACCATTTGGAATTTATAAACCTGAAGGAGAGAAAGATAATTTTGGAAAACATAATCTGACTTACCAGTAACAGTACTGATTTGGAATATACTATAGGGTTTTTACAAAAATGTGTGCAAATAAATTTCTTTGCTATTTAAAATGCCATCTGTGCCCTTAGAATAGGAACTCTTGTGGACATGTCAATGTATACTCCAGCTTCAGGGCATTTGAATCACCAAGTGGGTAAAATGGTATAAATTTTAACTTATTTCAGTTCAACGTAGCATTTTTGAGCAATCCACTATGATATACATATGTCGTATTGGGCAAACAGTTTATGTAGTCTAGAGGAAGAAGTATGAAGTACAGGATGGAGATTTCAGTTCAGGTTCCTCCAATAACCTGTCGTCTGGACCTCAGTTTCTATTTCTCTGAGATATAGATAGCATGATCAAAATACTAGCAATATACTATTTACTTCCCAGTTTGCTGCAAGTATCTATTATGGATGAATATTTTAATGTATATGTGTGGAGGCAAATACACGTATGCACATAGATACGCATATATATACACATATACATGTTATATGGCAATTTCAAACTTTCCTAAACATTTCACACAGATGAAGTTTTTTTGTTTTTATTTTTTTGTGGTTTTCTTTATCTTATAATGCAGTATTTATCGACCATTATATTTCTTTTTCTGGATAAAAATGTAGTATTTCCTCTGTCAGGGATTTTTCTCTCTGAAGTTAACTTGTGAAACATGAGGCCACCAGGGTACACCACTGAGTCTGGCATCTTTCTCTGCCGTTCTGGGCTCATGTTAATTTAACAGAGTGTTCTTGGTTACCAAGCATGTCTGCAAGCTACAAGGAACCTAGAAATATGTATAAAGACATTAGATGAATGTCATAAATATTTGATGTTCCATATGATCCCCCAAAAGTATCTCTAAGTTACTGTGCATTTCAAGCATAGGGAAAAGTCCTTCAGCCTCATAAAAGAGAGAAATAAATTCTTAGTAAATATTTTCTCTTCTTTTTTTCCCCCCCCAACTTATCCTATCTGTAGGGAACAACAAACTTTTGTCTTTTGAGAAACTGATTATCCAGTGGTAAATTATCCCCAACCTTTGATTCTCCTCATTTTATTTTTCTTTCTTTCTCCATTCTATATTTGATACCCACTGGTATTTCTATATAGACTAGGTGGAATGAAATCANTAAATTCTTAGTAAATATTTTCTCTTCTTTTTTCCCCCCCCCAACTTATCCTATCTGTAGGGAACAACAAACTTTTGTCTTTTGAGAAACTGATTATCCAGTGGTAAATTATCCCCAACCTTTGATTCTCCTCATTTTATTTTTCTTTCTTTCTCCATTCTATATTTGATACCCACTGGTATTTCTATATAGACTAGGTGGAATGAAATCAAGACCAATTTTACTTGGTATTTTAAAAAAGGTTTACTCCGGCAGCAATTTTTACTGTCAATTTAAAGGACGTTTAGAAATTACTTGTATGTGTTATTCATACTATCAATGTCCCATTAGCTTGTTTTGTTTAGAATCTGCTGCATCACCAAGAGATAAAAAATACGACTGTGCATGTACAAAGATAATGACTGCTCATTACCACCTGGCCAGCACATATTTTTATCAAGGCTCAGTTTTCAAAGTTGATCTGAGGATAGATGAAAAAAGAGAAAAAAGTAAAAAGCTCAAAAGCATGGGAATAGTCTTAGGCAATCAAAAATCAGAGAGGTTAAGTTGGGGGCAAATAACAAGAGGCTCCAGATAAAGGGTTTATTTGCTTGAAATACCAACTTCTCAAGCATCCCTTATATCTTCATGAGGGAAGGTTTTACTGATTACCAATGCTAACAGCTCATTAAGAGTATAACACAAAGAAGACAAACTACAGAGTCAAAAAGGTGAACAAGGTAAGTAGAGGCCACAGTTAACTAAGTGCAGGTTCCTCAATTTATGTTTTGTTTTGTTTTGTTTTGTTTTTGGTAACTTGTATACAGTGTAAGTAGACTAAGTACCAGATACAAGCTATGGATAAAAACATTGGCCTGGAGCAGCCATATGAATATTGACTGGGAATTATAATAATATAGTGTCAAACAATCTAGTGCTCAAAAGTTTAAAAATTTCAGGAGTATAGCATTTTTGCAATGTAGCAATCGTATTTATATATAATATCTTTGTTCTTTTCCCTAGAAATAAATACTAAGACAGAAATTTAAACTCTGATATAATTAAGAGATATTATTAGGGTAGATGTATGAATGAGGACAAGAAAATCTCTAATAGAAGATTTTGGTATACTGATAGTTTGAACTTAGGTGTAGAAATATAAGCTATATTTGTGAGTCAAACTCCTACAGTATTTGATATTTAGAGATACTAATGATAATAAGATTCACTGTACTTAACTCCAGTCTTTAAATTATAGAGTGATAACTGGATTCCTTGAGATGTTAATACTGAATGAACATATAGGATCAAACTGACATGCAATAATAGGTTCATTTATGCATATCAGAGATACAGGAGATCGAGAGGCACAGAGGAGAGAGGTTGTAGAGCATTCTGCATGACTCTCTGAATCCTTTCTTTCCACATTGAGCACACGGATTCTGTCTCCAAGGAAGGTGTTATCAGTTTACCTCACTCAATAGAGAGCATTTACATTATGAAATGTCTCCATTTTTACTCTAGAAAGTGTAAAGCTTAATTACATTTTCTGGGGAGCCATAAGACATTAATCTACAGATTCTGAGTTTATTTACTACAATAAGTCTTTAGCGGAGGACATCCTGCTAAGGGCTTTTATAGATAAGAGCTCTTCTTCCAATTAAATATTACTAGTCTCTACCTGGAGCTCTAGTTGACAAGAACATTAGACTTACTTATCTTCTTTCTTTTTTTCTCCTCCTGACCCACACCCCCTCCTCCCACAACACACATAACAGTAAAATAAATGAATGAATCTTAGACCAGATTTAGACCAGTAGACCAAGCTACTTTAACATTTTTTCCCCAAATACTAATCAATGAAATGTAACTGAATAAAAATTTGCAAAAACATTTCCCAAAACCCTGTAAATATTCAAGCATATAATGTAATTTTACAAATCTAGTAAACTAGTTGAAAAAGACAAAGAGTATGTCTATAATTTGTGGCAAAATTAGAAAGTCTTTGAAATTAAGGAATGTAATAATCATGTAGATGATGGTGATGATGATGATAGTAATTAAGTTCCCACCACTTTTCAAGCACTCTTCTTTATTTTTTATGGGTATGGTATTATAAGACACATAATAGTATTCTGGGGTAGGCATTATTATTTTGCTGTTTAATAGATGTAGAAATTGGGGTATAGAGAAATTTAGTGACTTAGCCAGGTTTACCAGCAAGTAGATTCTGATACCATTTTTCAAATTCAGGTAGTCTGACTCCAAAATCCATGCTACTGACTGCTAACTCATGTATGAGAAGAACATAGACATATCAAACTCAACACTTTTTATTAATAAAACCATATAATAAAAGAGAAGGTGGCTTATTAAGAGGTAATGGTGGGGGTCAGTTTTGTTGATTATTGCTATTGCAAAAATGAAATAAATATCAAAATTAATGATTAAGTATTGGTTTTATTGAATATCTGTTACGAACGTAGAGCCATATGATGGACTACAAAACACAGATGAAGTAGAACACATAGCAAACAGCATAAAACCTGCCAAAAAAGACTAGAAGTTGAATTAGAGGATATGGCAAAATAAGATATAGTTGGGTATAAACATCATAGAGGTGATAATTGAAGCAATTTACAAAGGGAGATAACTTTTCCAAATAAGTGTGATTATCAAACTGAAACTCTAAGTTAAAATGCTTTAGTATAGACACTTCAGAATATGGTTTTAATTTTTAAAATCCTAAATAAGGTGAAGACTGATAAACTAAACTGAGAAAAGAGTGGTAAACAAGAAAGAGAGAAGTATGACCTACATTGCCATCTGTTGGGGAAATGAACATCTGTCATGTTGAATGAAAGATGAAGTTTGGAAATTCCCAATGAATCTCAACAGCCAGCATTACTATTTAAGAGCAAAAACAGATTTCAAGCTTAATTTAGGTTTTTAAATTTTTTTTTTAATTTGGAAAAGCTATTTAAAGAAGAAGTTAAAAATAAATCCCCAATAAGTTAGAAACCATGGCTTTTAAGATCCCCAGACATAATTTTAGATCGAATTAGAATAGAATTGTGCTCGAGAAAGAATACTGTCAAAACTTGTCCTCAGAGTAGATTTTACGATCTCCAGAAGCATCTTGTTTTCTGACTAATGGAACTATGCATTTCACAAGATATGGCAGCAAAAATCCTAGCCTGCAATTTAGTCTCAGCTCGACCCTGGTGTCATTTCTGTAGTCATTTGACTCTTTGAGTAAAAATTCCCTTGTTTGTAAAGTGGATGAGATTGGATTAAGTTATTCTCAAGGTCAACTTTCAATTGCTCTTCTATTTATTAGGTGGACTTATTTAAAAAATATCCTGTTAATAATTGCCCTCTTCATGTAATATTTATTTTGTTGATGCAAATAGTATTTTTTTCCTTTTCCTTTCTCCATCTCTTCTTTTCTCCTTCTCCTTCTCTCCCACTTCTCTTCATTATTATTGCTATCATTATTATTATTGTTATTTTACTTCTTCTGAAATCTTACATCGATATCTTTTCACTGCTTTAGGGTGGAGTCAGTGGGTTGACTGGAGAACTAGAATTTGGAGAGAATGGAGGAAATCCCAATGTCCACTTTGAAATTCTTGGAACCAACTATGGAGAAGAGCTTGGCCGAGGTGTTCGCAAGGTAAGACCAGACATATTGATGCCTGTTTTTTCCTAAAGTAACTGGTTTGATTTTTCTCCATGTCATATGATCACAGTATGCATTAAAACCTGTACTGGAGTTTGAAAGAGAATGGAGAGGAGAGAATTAGGCATTTAAATGACCTTAAGCACTTATCAGAAGTATTAAGCAATAAATTCTGTTATGCCTTAGAATAATTTAAAGGCAAAAAGGTAATCTAATGGTTTCCTAGAGAATTAGCATCATCTTCCATTCAGTATAATGATAATTTGTATAAAGTAGTGAATTGAATATTTATACAATGCATAACTGCTTGGTTTTTAACTTGTAACAGGCACAAAATCAGAGTAAGAACTTTGATACATTTTATAAAGAAAGAAGAAAAGTCTTCTCTAAACTGTGACATTACAGTAGTTCAGATGCTATGTGTCATGTAATAAGTAGAAAATGGTTTTCAGGAAATGAGCTCTTATTCTATACTACAAATCACATGTAAGAGTAGGAGTGCCAATAAAGGATATTTTATGAACTACTCATTCACTAGCTTTCTCAAGAAGAAAATAAAAGCCCCTGCAGAAATTATTTTCTATAGTTTGGATTTGCTGTGTTTATATATTTTTGGTAGGAAAAAACCTGAGATAATTGAGTGTACGTCCAGAGCTCACAGCTGTAAATTTCTAACTGCATAAAGGTGGCTGCATTGAGAATAAGAGGTTCTTCAGTAGGTGTTTCTCTCCAATTCCGAGAGTAGGATGCAGAAAAACTTAGATATGACAAAGTTAGGAGTTATTGTAATCCACAATAAAAAACTTCCTGGTAAATGTATGATAGAGAGGAGTGGAAACTACCTTAATGCATTTTTAATTATTGTTTTATAGCAAAACAAAGGAGACATATAAAATCTCCATAAAACACAGGGATAGTTTAGTGAATTATTTTAAAGGAAGCAACCACTACTACAGTCAAGAAATATAACATATCAAGCATCCTAACCACCCCACATACTTCTTCCTGATATATCCCCAGCCTCCTTTCTCAGTAGCATAACCATTAGTCTGAATTTTATGGTACTCGTTTCTTTACACTTTAAGTGTAATTTTATCACTATGCGTATCCTTAAATAACATAATTGAGTTTTGCCAATATTTCAGTTTATGAATGGACTCAATATTGCATATGTTCTTTTTTCTTGCTGCTTATATTCAACATTCTGTTTGTGTTATTCATCTTATCATTACACCTAGTTGTAGTTTATTTCTATGTATTTCTGTATTGTTTTTACCTAATGAGTGTCTGACAATCCACTATGGTCTGTTTCCATTTTTAGACCATTATAAGCAAAGCTGTTATGAACATTCTTGGACATATCTTGGATATATACTCTTAAACTTGTGAATATATTTCTGTGGATTTGGTATTCAGGAGTAGAATTGTTTAATATAAGAAAGTATACCTTGAAACTTTGCTCTATGCCCTCAAACCCATTTTCATAGAGATTTACTAATTTACTAATTTACTAATACCACCAACAGTGCAATGAGTTCTCATTGCCCAAGTCTAATTTCATTAGACTTCAAAATTTTTATTAAGTTATTGTGTATATAATAATATATCTTCATGGTTTTGATTTTTATTTCCCTGATTATAATAAAGTTCTGCATATTTTCTTATACTTTTTGGTACTTCAGACTTCTTTAGGAATTAATTTCCCATTCAAGTCCTTTGGACAAGTTCTTTTAGGTTCTTTTGTTTTTATAATTGATTCTAGGAGTTACATATATTTAAGTTTTTATTTAAATTCCTTTTAGTTTCAAAGACTCTTCACTACAGACAACAAACTTAGGGTTACTGGAGGCGGTGGGGCAGATGGATTAAGTAAGTGATAGTGATTAAGGAGGGCATTTGTTGTAATGAGCTCTAGGTGTTATATGTAGGTAATGATTCACTAAATTCTATACCTGAAACCAATATTATACTCTAAACTAACTGGAATTTAAATAAAAACTTGGGAAAAAATAGCTCTCTGAAAACCTTGGGGTAAGTAACTTCTGCTGTGGTAAAGATGACTCTTCCCAACACCTAGGGAAAAAAAAAATCCTCTTGCCCTTCAACACCAGTGCCATCATTCCTCACCAGTGCACTCTACCAACAAGGGACTTTTACTTTTCCACTGGCAGCTGGAGGTCAGCTTTCAGTTGCCAAAGCCATCTCTCCTGATGACTAACCCTTAAAAAAGGTACACCTCAAATGGATTTGGAATTTATTTCTTTCATCACCCCTCGCATTGAACAATAGTGTGATTAATCTATCATCGATAGGGAGTATGTTAATAATTCTTTGTTTCAAATTTTTATTCAAATTCTAGTTAACATACAGTGTAATATTGGTTTCAGGAGTAGAATTTAGTGATTCATCACTTGTATGTAACACCCACTGTTCATCACAACTGCCCTCCTTAATATCCATCACCCATTTAGCCCATCCCCTATGTCCTCAGTTTGTTCTCTATAGTTAAGACCCTGTTTTATAGTTTGTCTGTCTCTTCACCTGTCATGTTCATCTGTTTCATTTCTTAAATTCCACATATGAATGAAATAATATGGTATTTGTTGTTCTCTGACTGACTTATTTTGCTTAGCATAATACTCTCTAGCTCCATCCATGTCACTGCAAATGGTGAGATTTCATTCTTTTTGATGGCTGAGTAATATTCCATTGTATATATATACCACATATTCTTTATCCATTGATCAGTCAATGTATATTTGGGCTCTTTCCGTTAATTTGGCTATTGTAGACAATGCCACTATAAACATCAGGGTGCATGTGCCCCTTCAAATTAGCATTTTTATATCCTTTGGGTAAATACCTAGTAGTACAATTGCTGGATCATAGGATAGTTCTATTTTTAACATCTCGTGGAGTTTCCATACTGTTTTTCAGAGTGGCTGCACCAGTTTTCATTCCCACCAACAGTGTGGGAGGGTTTTCCTTTCTCCACATCCTCGCCAGCACCTGTTGTTTCTTGTGTTGTTGATTTTAGCCATTCTCACAGGTGTGAGGCGATATCTCATTGTAGTTTTGATTTGTATTTCCCCGATGATGAGATGTTGAGCATCTTTTCATGTGTACGTCTTCTTTGGCAAAATGTCTACTTGTTTCTTCTGCCATGTTTTAAATGTATTGTTCATTTTGGGGTGTTGAGTTTTACAACTTCTTTGTATATTTTCAATACTAATCCTTTATCAGATATATCATTTGCAAATATCTTCTCCCATTTCATAAGTTGTCCTTTCATTTTCTTGATTGCTTTCTTCACTGTGTTTTCTTCATTTTTACTTTGATGAAGTCCCAATCATTTATTTTTGCTTTTGTTTCCCTTGCTTAAGAAGATATAACTAGAAAGAAGTTGCTATAGCCAGTGTCAAAGAGGTTACTGCCTGTGTTCTTCTCTCAGATTTTTATGATTTCAAGTCTCACATTTAAGTCTTTTTCAATTTTGAATTTATTTTTGTGTAAGGTGTAAGAAAGTGATCCAGTTTCATTCTTTTGCATGTTGCCATCTAGTTTTCCCAACATCATTTGTTGAAGAGACTGTCTTTTTCCTATTGGGTATTTTTTCCCATATTGCTGAAGATTAATTGAGCAATAGTTGTGGGTTCGTTTCTGAGTTTTCTGTTTCACTGATCAGTATGTCTATTTTGTGCCAATACCATACTGTTTTGATCATTACAGCTTTGTAATATAACTTGAAGTCTGGATTTGTGGTGCATCCAGCTTTGCTTTTCTTTTTCAAGACTGCTTTGACTATTCATTGTCTTTTGTGATTCCATACGAACTTTAGGATCGTTTTTTCTAGCTCTGTGAAAAATGCTGTTGGTATTTTGATAGAAATTGCTTTAAATGTGTAGATTGCTTTGGGTAGTATAGACATTTTAACAATATTTATTCTTCCAGTCCATCAACATAGAATGTTTTTCCATTTCTTTGTGTCATCTTCAATTTCGTTCATCAGTTTTTTTATAGTTTTCAGAGTACAAATCTTTCACTTCTTTGGTTAGGTTTATTCTTGGGTATTTTACTTTTGGTGCAATTGTAAATGGGATTGATTCCTGAATTTCTCTTTTTCTGCTTCATTATTGGTGTATAGAAATGCAACAGATTTCTGTACATTGATTTTGTATCCTGAGACTTAACTGAATTCATGTATCAGTTCTAACAATTCTTTTGGTGAAAAATTTTGGTTTCTATATAAAGTATATGTCATCTGCAAATAGGTAATATTTTACTTCTTCCTTACTGATTTGGATGACTTTTATTTCTTTTTGTTGTCTGATTCTTATGGCTAGGACTTCCAGTATTATGTTAAGTAGCCGTGGTTGAGAGTGTACATACTTGCTTTATTCCTGACCACAGAGGAAAAGCTCTCAGTTTTAGTATTAGCTGTGGGTTTTCCATATATGGCCTTTAGTATGCTGAGATATGTTCCCTTTAAACCTACTTTATTGAAAGTTTTTATCATAAATAGATATTGTACTTAGTCAAATGGTTTTTCTGCATTGAAATGATCATACAGTTTTTATCCTTTTTCTTACTGATGTATCACACGGATTTTGATACTAAGGTTATATTGCCTTCATAAAATGGGGTGGAGAGGGTTTTCTATTTTTCTATTCTATATATTTCTATTCTATATATGAGTTTTATAAAATTGGAAGAATTTCTTCTTTGAGTGTTTGATAAGTCACTCTAATGAAGCCAGCGGGCCTTAGAATTTCCTTTTGTGGGATTTTGTTTTTAATGACTAATTCTACTTTCCGTGATTAAAAAAAAGTCATGTTTAATAATTCTTGTCAACTCAAGAAGTTTTATTTTTATGATCTTTTTATTTTTGTCTATATGTATAGACATAAAATTGCTAATATTTTTAAAATATCTGAAACATTTAAAGATCTGAACTTATTTTCATTTTTGAACAGTTTTCTTGGTAATTTACACTTTAAAAATTATTATTATAAAGACTTCTAATAATGCTTTTTTCCCTAAAAAAATATCTTGCCTACTATTAATAGAGCTAAACCAATTTTCTTTCATTTACTATTTGGATGACATTTATTTTTACTATCCTTTTACTTTCAACTTTTCTACATTCTTTTGTTCCACACATAATTCTTATTAAAAATATATAATTAAATAAATAAAAGTATATAATTAATTATTTGACACCAATTTGACTTTCATTCCCAAAAACCAAAGTATTTCATGTATTTATTTGAAATGTACTTACTAATACTTTTATATTTGTCTACTATTTTGTACATTCTAAGTTTTTATATGTTCTATTTGTCTTGCCTATTCTGGGTACCTTTGTTCTGTTTTCTTATCTTCTTTAGATAGTGAATATATACTTACACACACACACACATATATGTGTGTATGTATATATATATGTATATTTACTTTCCTCTTTTCTCCTCTACTAATTTACAAATTATGTATTCTGTTTCTACTTAGTTAATAGTTCTGCTAGAATTTACAACATACTTAATTTATTGACATGTAATCAATATCTCTGTCTTCCTTTCAGATTGCAAAATACTTAGAACATTTTAATTCCATTTAGTCATTATATCCATGTCTCATATTATAGATTATTTTTGTCATGTTTTTTAATGTTATCTTTTTTATTCCATCACCAATACTATTTTGTGCAATAATATTTATTTATACCTATCCATATATTTTCCACTTTCTTTGCTCTACTCTCCTTCCTGTATCTGTATCTCCAATTGCTTTTCTTCTGCCTGAGGTAAAACTTTTAAAATTTCCTTTACTGGTGGTTTTCTTGTGGTCAGATTTCTGAGTTTTTGTTTATCTGAACATGTCTTTATTTCATCTTCTTTAAGTGTATTTCCCCTAGACACAGAAATTTAAACTACTAGTTTTATTTTTTCAGCATACTGACAATATCATTGCACTACTTGTAGCTTCAGTGTTGTCAAACCACTGGGGAAAAGTCTTCCTTCAATCATACCTATTTAGTAATAAGAACTAGCTACATTTATCTAGAGTCAGATGGAAACAAAATATATAACATAATTAACATAGAATCATAAACTAATTTTAGTACAAATATAACTGAAGATTAGAAAATGAAAATACTCATGGCTTTATAGCAAAAAGTAATGCATCTTTCTTTGGAGTTTTTGTTACTTAATTACTTGTCAAATATCAAAAAACCTTTTCTAGGGGTGCCTGAGTGGCTCAGTCAGTAAGCGTCTGCCTTCACCTCAGGTCATGATTCCGGGGTCCTAGGATCAAGCCCCACATCTGGCTCCCTGCTCAGTGGGAAGCCTGCTTCTCCCTCTGCCACTCCTCCTTGCTTGTGTTCCCTCTCTCACTGTGTCTCTCCCTGTCAAATAAATAAATAAAATCTTAAAAAAATCCTTTTCTAGGCTTATTAAAATTGTGAAATCAGGATTAGTATATAATATCCCTTATTTTGAAAAATGACTTCTGTCCATATTAAGGGATATATAGAAAAATGATTTCATTTGCAGGTAGGGCTTATACAAATACAAATAAAAGCTCTTCATGCAGGTATTACTTAGTTCCCTTATGTTCTTTCCTTCCACTCTAATCCCAATAATTACCACCAAATTTAGGTGTAATCATTTTGCACCAGGTTTCTTCTTTCTTCTAATATTTTTTTTAAAGATTTTATTTATTTATTTTGAAAGAAATCACAACTGGGGGCCGGGAGAGGGAGAACAGACTCCCCAATGAGCAGGAACCCCCATGAGATGCATGACACCGGGGGCTCAATCCCACCAAGACCCCAGGATCATGACCTGAGCTGAAGGCAGATTCTTAACTGAATGAGCCACCCAGGTGCCCCCCCCAATATCTTTTGTTTAAACTATCTTACGTAATGCTACGATTAGTTTTCCTAAAGCCTTATCCCCTGTTTTACAGAATATTTATCCCAATTTAATAATTAGGAATGTATGCACAAGGATGATAATTACAGTATTCATTTATAACAGCAGTTAAGAAGACAGAGTTTGTTTCAAGAAGTAGGGGGTGGTCAGCAATGTAGCAGAAAAGCAGTAGTATAAAGGCTAAGGAGAGTCCATTGAAACTAGGAACTCAGGGTTCATTAGTAACTAAGAAGAGGCAATAAGGCAAATGGGTTAGAAAGGCTGCTAATGTCAGACTATTCAAATTTTTATGTTTTCTAAAACCAAGTGACCTCCAGGGTGTCACTTGACTCATAAGTAGTTACAACCTAAATGAGTTAGTGATGTGACACATTGAGAACTTGCCTGGCACCTCAAAAAATGTTGTGATTAATTGTCACTTATGAAGGAAATCTCAATAGGGTTGTAATGCCATATGTTGAAAAACCAACATATCAGAAAGTAAAAAAGAATGTTACAAGTAAGAAGGAAGCATAAGCATAGATATTGTATTAACCCACCATTAAATGGCCTCATGAAATTAAGGGGACAGAATTTCAGAATATAAGAAATTTGAGTATTTTCAAATGTTCCGATTGAGTAAGAGAGGAAGAGAAAGAAGATTAAGGAATGAAGGGTTATTATTGATAGAAGTCTGGGAGAAAGTGAGGGGATTGGATCCATTTGGATGGAGTGCTTTATCTTGGGCATGGAAGACATCGTTTTCCAGAATTATGGAGGGAGGGAGTAAGGAAAGAACAGTGCGAATGTAAGCAAGTCTTCATGGGTGGTTTCAAAGAGTTAAGGCTATTATTAAGAAATATATTAACTTTTCTTGGAAAAGTGGGAGATAAGATTATATGCTAACAGGGAAAATGTAGCAGAAAACATTAGAGATAATGAGGTTGGAAGTTTAAAGGTGATTAAGTTTTAAAATAGCTGCTGTAGCAAACAGAAGAGAGGGCTAGTTGGGAAATATGGAAGAATTGCCAGGTGGTGTTGTTGGCTCTTAGGGGTTTCAAATTTCATTGCAGCATTAGTGTACATGGTTATATATTTTTGTACAACAGGATTTGGTGGACAGAATGCATTTGAATTAATGTAAGATTGAGATTTCAAGTGAGGTGATAGGAGTAAAGATATTTATTGGGCAATGGCTGAAGTGGCAAATCATAAAATCTAACTTGGACATCTATGGTAATGAAGACAGGAGGAATCTCAACAACAGGCAGAAAGTGTGACTTGAGAGAATGGAGTCCTCAGTAAGTCTGAAGAGCATATTTTTGATTTGCATTAAATGAAAGACCTTCAAAGCCAGGAAGTTGTGTTTGAGGAGAGAGACATCTAAATTCATGATTCAAAGGGTTGGATGGGTTCCAGATACTCAAAAAGTCATGGTTGTGAGGGTTACAGAAGTGGGCTTCATTTAGCCTTCCAAGATCAGTATACTTCCAGTATCAATGTAATTGCTTCACCCTGCCCTGAATTCAAAGTCCATATACTGTGTTATCTATGCCATTCAGTTGACAATGAATCATATACTTCAAATTATGTATGCTTTATTCTTAATATTAGAAAACTCCTGTAGTTATTTATGTTTCTTTGTTCTAACTCCCAAATTGGGTGGAAACATTCCAGTGCACTGACATTACATAGATTTTATGTGAAAGGGACCATAATTTTTACAACACCTTTTATATTATTGTTTAAAAAAATTATGTATTAATTTTTTATTTGTTGTTATAACACAAATGCTTTTCTACCTAACATAATTTTAACTAAGTACTGAATTTATAAAACTCCAAATCTACCTCTTAAGTAATTTTAAGAGTACTGTGAATAAGTTTATGGATTGTTAGTTCCATTTATAAATAGGACAGTTCTTTCATATGGACATTAACACATACAGAATGTCTTCAGTGAAACTATCAAGGGAAAACATTACCATGCAAATAATTACAATACAGATTCACTTAGATGTGTTAAAATTAAGGTGTAGTCCCAGTATCTCTATGTATCAAAAAGACTGAGTGGCTTTCCTATTGTTGAACTGTCAAGTTGTCAGTGTTTATTTTGCTGCCAGTGGCTAAGTGTGCACAATGCCTGCAGCCTTATCACCTCCAGCAGGGGTACTGTCAGTGCTCATGAACTAGAAGGATTGTGTCTGTTTGGATTTGAATGTGAGATTGACCAAATCCCAAATTTTGGACTAGTCTCAGCTCTTTTGGCATTGCATGAGTGGAGGTTTCATTTTTTCTGAATTTGGGGAGAATGTGAAAAGGATTATCTAATTTTCACTGATGTTGATCAAAACAAAGAGCTCTTCTGCTTTGATATTTTTTACATGTTCTTTTACTTTGATGTAAGGTGGTGTTTCATTCAGTAGATGGTGGATTCAAGGTGTTAGACACTCTACCTTTGAAGGTAAACTTAGGTAAACCTCAAAGCCAGGTTTTAAATCATCAAGGTATTCTATATTCTTAAACTTTCTCCAGGAATGTTTGTTCTTTTATTCTGTTCATCAAAATCCAGTATTTCCAAGAAGAAAAATAATTTAATAACATTATATCCAATCTCCTAAAACTTAACTTATTAGAATACAGAAAAAAATAAAGATTAAACATTTAATATAAAGGGTTAATCTATGGGGTTTATTTTTCCCTTGGAAGAGAAATTCTCCACAACAGGTTTTTTTGTTTGTCTCTTTCTTTGTTTGTTTTTCTTATGTGTCCAAAGTGTTCTTTGTTTTGCTTGGTTTTGCCAAAGTTATTCACTTTTTATAGCAAAGATGGAGTTTCAGCATTAAAATTTAACACTCTAGACCTATGAACTTTATCACAAACAGGAAAATAAACCCAGGAAAAAAAATAGATTGAAACTGGTTTCACAACCAATCTTAATTGCATAATAATGCTTAGTATCTTCATAAAATTGTTTTCTCATGTAAGCTGATGAAATAAAATAGCACAGCAGAGATATTTTCGCTCCTAGGTATAATTGTTTCTCAGATAGGTTTAAAATCTTTATTCAGGTTCTCCAATGTTAAATTCATGAAATAAAATCTATAGTTTTCAATCTTCAGAAAACTTAAGGTACTGTTTTTGAAAAGGATATTATTTTTGTCATTAGCCCATTTTTAATAAACTAAAATATTTTACTGCCTTATACTTAGGAGAGAAAAGGACAGTTTTACCCTCAAATAGCCAATGATTAAACATTTTACTGGTATTCTTCAACATTGTTTTAGTATACTGGTTCTGCAATATCTAAAATAGCATTTATTTTTTCTATTATCTTGCTTTATGTTTCCTTATGGCACTTTTTGCTCACTGAAATTATATGCATATACATAAGTGTAGACACAATATGTGTATATAGAATATATATATGCACCCTACATAAATGTAATGCATTTGCTTGTTTACAGTAAGTTTTTCCCATTACGATGTAATTCAGTGACACAAGAATGTTTATTTCTTGCTCTATCCTTTAATGAATGCATATAGTAGGGGCGCCTGGATGGCTCAGTCATTAAGCATCTGCCTTCGGCTCAGGTCATGATCCCAGGGTCCTGGGATGGAGCCCAGCATCGGGCTCCCTGCTCTGCGGGAAAGCCTCCTTCTCCCTCTCCCACTCCCCCTGCTGGTGTTCCCTCTCTCGCTGTATCTCTCTCTGTCAAATAAATAAATAAAATCTTTAAAAAAAAAAAAGAATGCATATAGTAGATGCTTATTAAATATTTAATGAATGAACTAATGAATACATGTGCATACTAACACGATAATCTGTAAGATTCTTTTCTGCATCTATAAATATAACAGCTATATTTTTATTCTAGTGAAAATTAATAAGTATATGAATATAAATTAATTGTTGACATACCACATTAGAAAATGAATGTGTGACCATACCCTTTTCATCACTGTATCCTCAATGCCTAGCAGAGATGGCCACTTGGCCACCCAAAATATAATCAATTATTTTAGGGGTTAAGTAAGATTATAATTTATTTTCAGAAATTCATAGAGAATAAGGAAATACTAGATTGATTATTCCAAGCAAATAGTTAGATTAGTTTTTCTAAGCAAAAACGAAAGACCCACAAAAGTGTAAACTCATTAGGAATTATTTGTGAACCAAGATTTTTCTAATAACTAGGCTAGTTTTAGTATGTTGTAATGTGGAAAATTGCATAGCTTTGGCTGTCGGACATACTTGGGCTGAAATTCTGACTGTGCAATTTTAGAACGCTAAACCTAGTGAGTCTCAATATCTTTGTCTATAAAAGGTGATTAATAATATCTATCTCTTAAGAAGGTTGTAAGGATTAAGTGAAGTTATTTTATAGGTTACATATTGAGGAATAATTAAAATCATGTCAATTTGCAAGTGGGCAGTAATATATATGATTCATTTTAAGGCCAATAGAAGAAATGCAGTCTAGTTACTATTCTGACAAGAAATTGCCATGTGAGGTGGGGAAAGTAATTTCATTTTAGGTGTGATTGACAGAGCATTATATATGACAATCACAGTGATAGCATGAAACATTAACCTTTTTGTTTCATTTAATGTCCTTTCTGAATCTAAAATTCTACAAATCTGTTAATCAAGACTTGGGAGCATATACAGTTTGATGGGAAGCTAATAGCAGAGAATCTGGTAGCTAACATAGCCTGCTATCCCTGTCTTTATAATTAAGCCCATTATTGGAACATCTGTCACCCTTATTTACTATCATATTTCTAAAAATGGATTTTTATCTTGGAAGGTTTATATAATGGAGAGAATCTAGAAAATGCTGTAAATTAACAGTATGTTGTGAATACAACAGCTTTTTTCCTCCCACCCTCCTTTATATATAATACACGATCACGATAGATTTAGCTCCATCAGCTTTATTTTGATGTGTCTTCAAGAAAATATTTTGCACCAAAGTAATGTGATTTTCAACCCTGTCCGGTGTGTTAGAGTCTCAAAATTATTGACCTCAATGGTTTCCTGAAGGCTAGGAGAACTCTGCACTCTTGAAAAAATAAATACTGTGGACTAGATCATTTCTGCTTTGAAGGGAGCTCATCTACTATTATTACATAGAAGAGAAAATGATAATTGTGTCCAATGATGTTTAGAGTTCCTCTGACATTTCTAGAGGAGTTAGCTGTTGCCTGGATTGAGAGGACTTCTGACAGAGTCTTGCTTCAGGCCAGCAACATTTACTGCCTGTTGGAGAGAACAGGAGCGACCTTTTCTGGTGGACTAGATGATGCTGACTTTTCCAGCATGGGACAAAGATTCCTGCCTCAAAGGGTACAATTCCAGTCTCAGGCTTTGGTGGAAATAAAATCAAGAATATCCTGGAAGGACTACAAAATCTGGGTTGTTTGGTTGGTATGGATTACTTTTCTACTTTTGAGGAAAGGACTTATTTTGAGGAAAGTAGCTGCTATTGACCTGCAGACTCATAGGAAATGTTTAGATATGTATGTGCTCGTAAAGAGACTCAGAATCTGTGGTTCATCTCTAGTCCACATCCTCAGTTGAGTTCAAGACCATTCCTGATACAGAGAAGGCAAAGTTCAGTTTCCTTCCTACTCTACTGAACAGTACTCACAGTGACACCCACTGGAATCCGCCTTACCCACCCATACATGGACACACACACAAGCACAACAAAACTAAAGCTCAAATTCAAACACACAGTGTGGTGGTACATACTATCCACTGAACAACCTCATTTCTAGATTCAGCCACAAATGGTGATTAATATCCAAGACCCACTACCCAAACAATAATCATTAATGCAATCTAAATGAAAGATACATAGAATTGAGAAACATTTGTTTATATATGTACTCCTTTTTCAAGGTCTCATTGCTGTGATTAAACCGTAAGTGGCAGATTTCAAAGAGTCACGTGAATGGGCAAACAGTGACAAGATGAAATCATACGGTGTGAGTCATTTGTCCACCTATGTCAGAAATTCACAACAGACAGATTTGTAGTACAGTGACTGATAGTATGATAGGTTCAGTCAAACTGTAATCCCACAGGTTTGTCATTGCACCTCAAATTATTTGCTTTCTCTCACCTCTGAATTTCTCTGTAGTCTGTTAAAATATTTGATTAAATATCTCTTATTCCCTCAGGTCTGTCTTGACTTTAGGGGATTATAAATTCTCCTTCAACAGGAACTGGGTTTTATATATTGGAATGCTTATAAAAATTTAAATAGTCTGGGCACATAATCTCACCAAATTTGCTAATAGAGCTTTCATAACTCATTTGTTTGGGGATCTTCGTTCAAAATAACAAATATTATGTTGATATTGGTGATGAATAATTGAAATTGTAATCATGGCTTTTGGTGACTGCTGATTGCATTTCCTCTTTCCTGTCTTCCTTCCTCACCTCCTTCCCCATAATTTTATTTTCTTTCATGTCTAGGACACCAGATACATAAAAGCAAGTCAGACACCATTAAGACTTTAGTCCAAATTAGTTTGTTCTACAGTGATTGGAAAATGGCGATTGATATACATTCACTTCTTTGGAACAGAAACTACATTATTAAGAAAAACTTTTTTGAGACTTTGGGTTGGCAGGATGTTTCCTCCCACATTTCCTTTTTGACAAAAAGATGATATATTGCAATAAAACAAGTAATACAATTTCTTGCATTTCCAAAGAGCAGAAACCAATGATATGTGTGCTAAAAGCAATGCATATATTGACTGTGCTAAAGACAGGCATATGGCATTTGGCAAGTGATTGTCATCCCCAACAGCATGAAGACTATTAACATATGGCTGTGAATGGACACCATGTTTCTCATTATACTCCTGATTTTTGAGGGGAGGATATTCAAATGTAAAGTATTTTATTGGGACCTTAAGCCCATACCAACCATAATGTAAATGTGTCCTTATTTACCTGATGGCAAGTATTTCTGAAAATTAAGATTTTTCTCCCTTTCATAGTGCCTTTTTAAGAAAATGTGTGCAACTCTATGATGGTGCATACAATAAATATTTATTTCTAGCTATGAAAAATGAAATGCAATATTTATCCTCTCCAATTTAGCTATAGAGTTCTGTATTTAAATATTTTATATTTAAAATTTTCTTTGTAGTTATTTAGATTGATAATTTTTTAAAATATTTACTGTGTTATGTTAGTCACCATACACTACATCGTTAGTTTTTGATGTAGTGTTCCAAGATTCATTGTTTACATATAGCACCCAGTGCTCCATGCAATACGTGCCCTCCTTAATACCCACCACCAGGCTCACCCATCCCCCCCACCCCCCTTCCCTCTAAAACCCTCAGTTTGTTTCTCAGAGTCTATAGTCTCTCATGGTTCACCTCCCCTTCTGATTTACCCCCTTCACTTTTCCTTTCCTTCTCCTAATGTCCTCCATGTTATTCCTTCTGTTCCACAAGTAAGTGAAACCATATGATAACTGACTTTCTCTGCTTGACTTATTTCACTCAGCATAATGATCTTAGAATAGTGGCATTATAGGCTATTGTTATTGTTACTTTCTTTTCTATGTTTTTTATTTTCTGCAAAAGGCATGTGATACTATCATGATCAGAAAAAATAAAACTTTAGTTTTAGGAATTTTTTTTTCAATTTCTCTTTATACTTTGAGAAGAGAAATAATTTCTGAAACTTTGTCAGAAGTATACAAGTAATTTAGACCTTGAGAATGAAAGTTTTCTTGCTTCTGATTTGAAATAGAGTCTGTTCTCTAGACCTAGTATTTCATGATTCATTCCTATATCATCTTGCATTAATAAAGCATTCTGAAGAACTATTTTTTGAAAAGAGCAAAACAATTCACTTATTTCCAGGTACTATCTATGACACTAGAATATACAATTTATATCTTATATTATATTATTTGAAATAGGACTATACCATGTTGAATTAATCTATAGCCTTGTTTTATAAAACATTAATAATATCAGATTAGGATAAAAAATACCTAGAATAACCTTGCAGTATGGCAATTTTATACCCATAATAAACCTCAAAATTCTTTCCATAACAAAAATTATCTTTAATATATGAAATGTGTCTTTAGATGATTTACTTTGGTGAAAAGTTTGAAAATAAGAACTCTGAAAAACAATTCCTAAAAATGATAAATTTATTTGTTCTAATTTTAAAGATTAATATATTTTTAAAAATTTTCCCCAGAAAGTTTGGTTACTTAAAATTTGTGAATAAGTAATTAATGTAAACTAATTTACAGTTAAAGACTTTCGTATTATCAGTAAGATCTTATTGAAATACAAATGCCCATATTGTTTTATTTATATTTTGAGATTTGTAGTGATGATGAATCCCAAATGTTTACTAACCATTAAAAAATATATAAATGATTGAAGAAGTAGTAAAGATTTTTAAAAACTAACAGAAATAAGCCATGTCTTCATCTTACTCTGGTCTGCAGTTTTCATAGGAATTTAAATCATGAAATATATATAATCTGAAATGTCATACCCAAATGAATTCAGATGGACAGATTTTCAAAGTGATAGTTAAATATTTTTATTCCAAAACAAAGCCTTAGATGCATATTAGTATTGTTATTTAGATGCATATTAGTATTATTATTATCAATTATTATGTTCATGCAATTCAGATGTTGCTGATACATGTTCCTTGTGTTATACTATTTACCCTGCTTACCTACACTTATTGATGAGGCTGCAAATGTTATTTTGAAGAACTGCTTTTGTTTGTTTGTTTTTCTTTTGCTTTTTCCTTTAAATTGTCGGCATTTTCACCAGGACCTTAAATGTCTTTCTAGTAAATTTTTTATGGATTTAATAAATAATCTATCATAGTTGTGTAGAAAGGTAAGTTTGTAGAGAGATTTTTTATTTTTTGCCAATATGGAAAATAAAGGTTTGGAAATGGAGGTATTCTTAGATAAGTAGAGTTACTTTTATTAAACACAGTAATTTAGGTGCAATAAGGGACTTTTACACTTATTGGCAATGAACTTTGATTTTAAAATATTCAATAAACACATTTCATCAGGGTTATTAAACTTCATTATAACAGTAAAATAGCATTTCTGCAATTTTTTAATAATCAAATGTGAGAAATGAATCTCACTTTAAACAATAATTCTAAAAATATCTTGGATTAATATAGGTTATGCCTTGATATGTTTAATTAATAAAATGAATGCATCTAGATGAGTTTTATAATCATCCTAAGAAAGTCACTTAATGCTCATGAGGAGAGAAGTATTTATCTACTGAAAATGTTTTCAAGTAATTCTTAATCAGAAGCTATGGAAAGTTCTATTGCCATTGAGTACCTGAATAAAAGTAGTTTTGTGGGTTTAAATGGAAATGTATTTGAAACGCTTTGCATGAGAATTTCTTCTTTAGATTCATTCAAGTTCGATATGAATCTATATCCGAAACGGAGATGGGAATCTTTCAGTACCGGGCTAATGCATTTCAGAATATCGGATTGTGCCATTTAGAATAATAATAAAATTTGAATAAGTGTGCTTTCACTTAATAGGAGACAATGTCTTTTAAGATTGTGAAAAAAATTGTTATATTTCTATCTCCCATACAGAAAGTGTTATATTAATAGATATTTTCTTTTTTCAAAGAAAATTCGAAACTGGGAAATTATTCTTGGGGCAAGCAAAACCGGTACAATTTAGGAACTGGATTCTTATCCCATGTGATTTTTATTTGTGAAAATCGCATATTAATTTCTATTTCATCTTTCTTTTTCTGTGATTCTAGCGTCTTTAGTCTCTTACAAACAAGCAAAAAGTTTCTGGTTCTTAGAAGTTATTTCTTCCCTAGCTGTTCTATTGGTATTGGATAAATTGATTATCGACTCTTCTATATGTTCTCTTTGTTTCTTATAATTGTGATAACTATATCTATGTTAAAAATAGATACATAAGTATTTTATTCATTCTTAAACATACCCAAGTTTTTCTAAGTGGGCACATTTTTTTCATCCTCCCAAACATTTCTGAGGAAAATCAGGGAAAATCAACAGTCACTTGGTGAAACATCTCTATCTTATACATCTAACACCTGTGTTTTATGGATTGAATGGCTTCACTAAAAGTCTTTAGTTTGCTAGAAAAACCAAGACTAGACTTCTAGTTCAATGCTTTGTTTTCTACTTTCTTTCTACTGCATTGTAAGTTCTTTCCACAATTCCAAAACCTTTACCTATTTGAGATAAATGAGAAAGATAAGCTTTTTTTCCTGTTTTTTTCTTACATTGTAAGTATGTTATCAATTCCTATATTTATATTTCTTTTATAGTTTTTTAAATTCCAATGAAAAACTATTTAAAATGTCACTAATAAAGAATTCTCACATTTTCTTGTAAAGTAACATTAATTCTATTTTATGTTTTAAAAAATTAATTGTTAAAATATGGAAATAGCTACACTCTGTCCTAATCTCCTTTTCTATAATGTTTTCTGTAATACTTAATTTTTAGTCTTTTTTGTCTTTTAGTCTCCAAATTTTAGTCTTGATACTAGAGTGAATATTCCCACTTGTTTCTTCAAGGCCTTCCTTTTCTCCTTTTGACCTACAGACACATTGTCTCTCTGTGAACTTGACAGTTTTATCTTATTATTAACAGAAGCATATTTTGATGAAAAATAAACAGGTGCACATATGGATGATTTGAAATTTCTGATAAAATATATACTTTTAAAAGACTTTATTTATTTATTCGACAGAGAGAGACACAGTGAGAGAGGGAACACAAGCAGGAGGAGTGGGAGAAGCAGGCTTCCCTCGGAGCAGGGTGTCCAGTGCGGGGCTCGATCCTAGGATCCTGGGATCATGACCTGAGCTGAAGGCAGACACTTAAGGACTGAGCCACCCAGGCGCCCCTCTGATAAGATATTTTTATAAATTACTTTTAGTTCTCTATTTTATAATTCTAAGTAGAGTTTTGAGCCCGAAATGTTTTTTTGTCACAAGATAGTCAGAAAAAAATATATTGGGGCTTTGGGAACCTGTGTGGCTCAGTGGGTTAAAGCCTCTGCCTTCGGCTCAGGTCATGATCTCAGGGTCCTGGGATCGAGGCCCGCATCGGGCTCCCTGCTCAGCGGGGAGCCTGCTCCCCCCCCTCTCTCTCTGCCTGCCTCTCTGCCTACTTGTGATTTCCCTCTCTGTGTCAAATAAAAAAAAAAAAAACTCTTTAAGATCGTATAGCATTAACAAACAGTTGTGAGTACTTACTATTGATAGAGCTATATTTTTTAGAGAGAGATGATAGATGATAGATAGATAATAGAAAGATGGTAGATGATATGGATATAGATATCATTCACTAGAAGGAAGGAATATAAATAAACATAAAAAGCAATATGGACCAAAGGCATATCTATCTATATAAATGTCTTATGAATTATCTTATACTATATGCTGTAGTTTTATGACAGACATACACACAAATAATTCTCATTCCGGTTTGGACCTTATGCTTAAGTAGTGTGATAGCATAAGACAGAGAAATCCAAAGTCACCCAGAACACTAGAAGACTGTACCATGCTTATAGATTGACCATATAACTTTATTAAAGCAACTAATTTGAAGACAATTTGCTCATTTTCTGGTGAAGGGAACATGTAGGACAAAAAAGAAATAGTACTAGTAGCAGAAGATCTGCAACTAATTTACCTTAATATTAAAGTCCACAATAAGAGAAAAATGAAATTTATTTTGGATGACTTGAAATATAGAAAATGGAATTATATATGTAGTGTCTAACATTCCAATGTGATTAACTTGATTTACTTAATAACAATGGAAAATACCTCCAAATATAAGATGTATCAAGAAACTAAAAAAAGTTGTCTGAGGTCCTAACTTGGTTAAAATAATTTAGAGATTATTGAACAAAATGAATTATGTAGTCTTACTACATCTAAATGAGTGACACATTTCAATGTAATGTAATGACCTTGTATTTAAAGGTAATATCTAGTAGGAAATAAAAAGCAATAACATGTTGATTAGTCTAGTGATAGTAATTTTTTCAGTGTTATAATTTGGAAAGTATTCAAATCATTTTTATTTAGAGAATACCAATTTTATAAATATTAAAATTATTTCATGGATAGGAAGAATTTAAACCTATGAGAAATAGACTAAGAATGTTATTTCTTGTTTTTATCTTTGATGAATCTTTGAATTCTGTTAATATTAACTACTTACTAAAAAAAGTGGTATAAAGTATTCTAAAGCACTTTGTATTTTTAATGTTAAAGCCTGTCTTGAATTCTGCAAGTATTTTATGAATCGTTCCTTTATCTTTCCTGCATTATATAATAAAAATATACTTCTTGAATGATAACAAGGTGTGTGAGCACCTCTACCTGGTAATATCTACTCATTATTTTCCATTTCCCATTTTTTCTTACTTTAACAAGACATAGGAAGAAAATATAATCTTACTCAAATTTATTATTAGGAAAAGGATTAACAATATAATAATAATTTAACTTTATTGAATTGTTAAATATGTTATGCTATAGTAATAGTATATTTATAGTTATAGTATTAATAGTATATATACATTATATATAAATATTTTATAGCTATATATAGTATTTATACTATATATACTATGTACATACTATATATGATATATACATATAGTATATGTATAGTATTTATAATATTTATAGTTATATATAATATATAGTAATAACTATACTTATGAGAAAATATTGTTCTCATAGAAGCTTATAATCCTTGATTAAAAAGACTAATTTTTGAGTAGTGAAGTCTCTACTATTAATGAAAGGACAACTAACAAAAATCAACTGGACAGAGATAAAGGCCAAGCTTGTCACTTGCAATAAGAAAAAACAAACATCAATGATAAAAATTGGCAAAGATTTTTTAAATAGAAGTTTAGATGAAAATTAACTGAAGATTTTGGTTGACCACAAGGTCAAATGAAACAATAATATTATGAGCATGCCAAAAACTAATGAAATATACTGAAGTCATTGAGAAAACTATGTTGAAGCAGAAACCAATGAAGATATTAAATATCTTTAATATAAAAAATAAAGTACATTAATACTATTTCCATGTATTAATGGCAGCCACATCAAAAAGAAATGATGGTGTTCTACATTATTTCAGGGTCATGTTTTGAATCAAAAACTCAAAGTTATAGGGAGACTAATATGGCTTTATGCATGGTTCCTTTATTCATGCTAAGATTTGAAAAGCAGCAGGATGATGCTCATCTTTACCCAAAATATCTTTAATTATCCACTAAGGTGCCTGATATTTTGCTACTAATTATGCAATGCCACATGTAGACTCCAGCTTTTAAAATTATCTGAACAAGAAGCGTTACCCCTTTAAGCTGTAAATAACCTGCAACTAGAACATGGATTTATTTACCATCATCAGATTGTAAGTATGTAGAAATGGTGTAGGAAGGAAGAATTAGATAGTAGGGCTCTACTGGAAAAGTAGGCCCAGGTTAGGAATATTAGTAAGAACTCATGTACTAACTAGAGTAACATTAAGGCAATGAGCCAGGAAAGATACCTTTTCAAAGAAAGAGGGAAAGGATTAAAGAGAGAATACTACAATAGATAAGTTTTGCCTACTTTACCTTTTTATTTCAAGTTGAGCTTGGTTACATTTTCAGATTGTATTTGCTCTATTAATGTTGTATGAATAACTGAAAAAAATGGGTGATGATAGGGACAGATACCTGGAAGACAAGTTAGTTGGCTTTGTAGAATTTAACATCATGTAGAATTAAGGTTCAAAACTGTGCATATGATGCTAAAAGGTGGTCCTTCATATTTTTACATGTATTCATCCAGTTTTCCCAGCACTATTTAAGAGATTGGCTTTTCTCCATTGTATATTCTTGCCTCCTTTGTCATAGATTAACTGATTTTATAATTGTGTGTTTATTTCTGTATTCTCATTCTGTTCCATTAATCTGTCTACTTTTTGGCCAGTACCATACTGTTTTGATTACCACAGCTTTGTAGTATATCTTGAAATCTGGAACTATGATACTTCCAGCTTTATTCTTTCCCAAGATTGCTTTGGCTGTTTGGGGTCTTTTGTGGATCCACACAAATTTTAGTATTATTTGTTCTAGTTTTGTGAAAAATGCTGTTGGTATTTTGATAGGGATTGAATTGAATATGTAGATTGCTATGTGTAATATGGACATTTTAGTAATATTAATTCTTACAATTCACAAGCATGGAATAGCTTTCCATTTGTTTGTGTCATCCTCCATTTATTTCATCAATGTTTTATAGTTTTCAGGGTCAGGTTTTTCACCTCAATGGTTACATTTAATCCTAGGCATTTTATTCTTTGTAGTGCAATTGTAAATTGTGTGGTTATTTTAATTTCTCTTTCTGCTGCATCATTATTAGTGTATAATGATTCTACTGATTTCTGAGCATTAATTTTGTACCCTGAAACTTTACTCAATTTATTTATTACTTCTAGTAGTTTTTTGGTGTAGTCTAAGATAGACTATGTGTAGTATTTTGTTGTCTGCTAATAATGACAGTTTAATTTCTTTCCAATATGAACACCACTTTTTTTTTTTCTTGTCTGATTGCTGTGGCTGTGACATCCAGTACCATGTTGAATAAAAGTGGGGAGAGTGGACATCCTTTTCTTGTTCTAGATCTTAAAGGAAAAGCCCTTTTTTTCACTGTGGGATATGATGTTACCTGTGAGTTTTTTATTTATGGTCTTTATTATATTGAGATATGTTCTTTCTAACCCTGCTTTGTTGAGGGTTTTTTTTATCATGAATAGATACTGAATTTTGTCAAATGCTTTTTCTGTGTCTATTGGGTTGGTCATATGATGTTATGCTTTATTTGGTTAATGTCCTGTACCATGTTGATTGATTTGTGAATATTGAACCATCCTTGCATCCCTGAAATAAATTCTACTTGATCATGTCAAATGACCTTTTTAATGTATTGCTGTATTTGGTTTGCTAATATTTTTTTGAGGATTTTTTTTTTGCATCTATTTTCATCAGGGTATTGGCCTGTAGTTTTTTGTTTTGTTTTGTTTTGTCTTGTTTTGTTTTTGTTTGGCTTTGGTATCAGGGTTATGCTGGCCTCATTGAATGTATTTGGAAGTTTTCCTTTTTTTTTTGATTTTTTGGAATAGTTTGAGAATACATATTAATTCTTCTTTAAATGTTTGGGAGAATTAGCCTGTGAATTCATTTGGTTGTGGACTTTTATTTTTTGGTAGTTTTAATTTTGTTTTGTTTTATTACTGATTCAGTTTTGTTACTTGTAAATAGTCTGTTCAGATTTTTTATTTCTTTTTGGTTCAGTTTTGGAAGATTGTATGTTTCTAGGATTTTTATCCATTTCTTTTATGTTTTCCAATTCATTGGCATATAATTTTTTGTAGTAGTCTTTTATAATTCTTTGTATTTCTGTGGTATCTGTTGTTAATTCTTCTCTCTCATTTCTAATTTTACTTAAGTTTTTTCCTTTTTTTTCCTTAATGAATCTCACTAAGGATTTATCAATTTTATTTATCTTTTCAAAGAACCAGCTCTTGGTTTTATTGATTTTTTTTCCCTTTCTTAGTATCTATGTCATTTATTTCTGCTCTGACTTTTTATTGTTTCATTCCTTTTACTCATCTTGAGGGTATTATGCTAAGTGAAATTATTCAGACATAGAAAGACAAATTCCATATGATTTTACTCATAAGTTGATTCTGAAAATAAAAACAAAAACAAATGAATAAACAAACAAGGAACAGAATCAGACTGAAAAATATAGAGAGCAAACTGATGTTTGCCAGACAGGAGGGGGGTGGGGGATGTGCAAAATGGGTGAAGGGGAGTGGGAGATACAGGCTTTCAGTTATGGAATGAATAAGTCATGGGAATAAAAAGCACAGTATAATGAAGATAGTTGATATATTGTAGTAGCAATGTATAGGAACAGATTGTATCTACACTTGTGATGATCACAGCATACTGTATAATCTTGTTGAATCACTATGTTGTATACCTGAAATAATGTAGCATCGTGTGTCAACTACACTCAAAAAAAGGTAAAAAACAAAGCAAAACTGTGACTAGAATTTGTCAGTGGATTATCAATTAATGATATTGCCATAAATATATAGATAGCTCCATATTAATCATAATTAGGCACTAATCTCCCAGACCTCTCACCAGCTAGTTTTTTAGTGCCCTAAAGAGGATATCAATATTTATTTCTAAAATAGCTTTAAGTATGTTCAATATTTTCATTTTTTGAAGTAGGTTCATTAATGTGTACATATGCAAAAATTTATCAATGAGTACACTAAAAATATGCACTTTATACTGCATCAATAATACTTCAGTAGAAGTTTTAAAAAGTTTGTTTAATTGCAGACCTAAATAAATAAATAAAATATCTTTGATCATCAAAATTTATATTTTTAATTTTTATGCAAAGTCTTTGATTATCCAGATGTATATAAACATATGAAGAAACTAACTAAGACATCCAGTTACATATTTTACCTCGTATTTTACCAAGGAATGTGAACGTAATGATCATATGTTTTCCTAATTAATTTTATAATGGGAATTAGACTATATAGCTGTTTTATACGTGCATATCATCACTCCTCTGGGATTCCAGTTATTTCTTAATTCTCTGAAGTGGCCATATTTAGTCTTATCTAAGTAATTTAAGGTATCCATTAAAAAAATATCTACATTTCTGCTGCCATTATCATTAGTAAAGCACAGTTGAATGAATGAGAAGGGTGATAGATTTTTTTCCAAACATAACAGATTGCCCATGAGATACTAAAGTTTGTCGTTTTCTTTATTGGTTTACATAGGAAGACTTAGGTGAATTAATTTTTTATGTAGGATGTATTTGTACAAACTGAGGTTAGCTTTCAAATTATTCTCACTTTGTCATTTTGTTATATATAATGCATGTTTACTTTAGAATTATGTTATAAAAAGTTTTGATACTTTGCAACACTTGAGAGGGTGATTCTCCCTAGCATGTCTGATCAGTTCTAAGTCCAGAGGGTTTATATAAAATCAATCTTTCTTTACTATATTTTGAAAATAAAATGTTCTTTATAGTTTCAATTGCTTTTTTATTCTTTATATTATCTGTATAAGAAGAACTGATGAAATCTATTATATGATATCAAATTTTAATAATCAGAACACATCTTTTGGGCACATTGCCTATTTTTTTAAAAGCCAAAAAACCCTATAATGAATAGAAATAATAGAATATTAAAATGATGTAAGAAAAAATCATCTAGATGTTTCTTACTTATTAGAAATTTGCAACTTAAAATGGTGACAGCCTTTACACAACACTACATTAAATAATTTGAGTAAATTTAAGTAAAGCAAAAGGGAAGAGGAATTGGAGCATCGACTGTTACTCATACTCTAAATATTACAGTTTTATGTTGTGACATTTGTTTTTCACAAATACTGAAAATATAAATCATTGTTTTGCAACCTAATAGTCTTATAATATGGTGGTCATGAATACTGGTTTGTACTTGAGGGGCAGAAATCCTACTGCTCTAATAGGTTGATTACAGGATTATTATGGGGTTTTGGTTCACTTGTGGTAGACTTGGATGAATTGGATTATAAACTGTGTTCCCTGAAATCCTCTCAGTATAAATATAGAAATATAGGATACACAAGGTAGCAAGAATTGCACTGCAAAGATCTATCTTCACTACACTCAGTGGCTGACATCCTGGGCTTGTCCTAACTGAAATGTTGGCTCAGAGAAGCAAAAAGACCACCAGTGAGGCCTGACCAGCACACAGTTCTGTGGTCTAAGTGTAGGTATTTGTGCTTGAGAATAATGAATGATCAATGCCAGGTTGAGCATCCTGTTCATCACAGACCGCTGGGACTGGAACTAGTTATACACTGACACAATATACATATATAGTGAATCAACAAACATATATCTTTCTAAATTTTAGTTAAAGAATCACCTGTGATGCCTTTTAAAAGCTTCAGTTCTCAGGCCCCAACTGAGTACTTTCAAGAGGAGCTCAAAATCTGGGGGCACCTGGGTGACTCAGTTGGTTGAGCAATCTGCCTTAGGCTCAGGTCATGATCCCAGGCTCCTGGGTCAGCCCCACATCCAGCCCCTTGTTCAGCAGGGAGGGAGCTTGCTTCTCCCTCTCCTGCTCACCCTGCTTGTGCTCTCTCTCTGTCAAATAAATAAATCTTAAAAAAAAAAAAGAGAAGCTCAAAATTTGTATTTCTAACAAGTTGGTGTCTACAGACCCACCACACTAAGAAACATTGATTTATAGAAAGCTTAAAAGTATTTGGATAAAAGAAAAATGTGGTCACTACACCTAAGTGTTTTTCAGCCTCTCTGTGGGACTAGACATGTCAATATTAGTGAGAGGTCTTGTAAATGTTGTATTACAGTAGTTATTAATTATATTTTTAAATATTCTCTATAAATTTTATATAAATATTTCATATTTATATAAATTATATAATTTATAATTATTAGTTATATTAAAAGGTAATTATTAATTACTTGTAAATTACATATTACAAATTCTATGTGAGATTCCATAGTTTAGCAATCACTAAGTCTGGGATTGCCAGGTGTATCAGAGAGTGATAGAGGAAAGGGTGAAGGAAAGTTCCAAATAGAATAAACTAGATACAGAGAGTAAAAAGGTAGGTGGACATGACATGTTTAAGGGGCCAAGTCTTGAGTATAAGCTTGAATATATTGATTATAGTAAATTGAACAAATGCTTACATTAAAAGAGAAGCTTGAAGAAGAGTATGTATTTCTATTGTGGAGACTTTTCAGAGACACTCTAAAGATGTAGCTGACTACCCATCTAGCCTCCTATCAATCCAGAGGTTGACAGACTTTCTCTATAAATATTTTAGGCCTTATGAGCCATTTGTGGTCTCTGTTGCATAGTCTTTTCTTATGATATATGTATGTATGTATTTTTTTAAATAATTCTTTAAAAATGTTTAAAAAAGCTAAAAATTCTTAGCTCAAGACTGTATACAAAATAGGCAATGGGCCAAACCATAGTTTTCTGATGTTATTTATACAGCTTCTGGCTTCCTCCACAAAGGGCTCAAGGTGAAGTGAAAGAATAAAATATGTATTAAAATGTTAAAATGAATAATAAAGAATTAGCAAAAATGTACCAAGATTAAGTCAGCATATTTAATAAAGAAAACTAGGGGGCGCCTGGGTGGCTCAGTGGGTTAAAGCCGCTGCCTTCGGCTCAGGTCATGATCCCAGGGTCCTGGGATCGAGGCCCGCATCGGGCTCTCTGCTCAGCAGGGAGCCTGCTTCCTCCTCTCTCCTCTCTCTGCCTGCCTCTCTGCCTACTTGTAATCTCTCTCTCTCTGTCAAATGAATAAATAAAATCTTTAAAAAAAAAAAAAAAGAAAAGAAAACTAGGGAATAAAAATATCAAAGTACATTAAAGTCAACTAATATCATTAAGGTACTTGAGCTTAAGAATTTAGTTCCAGTCTCTTAGAAGCCCAAAAAGACATGGCCAGTTACACAGGTCTTATTATTTGGGTGATAAAACAGGCTAGTCCCCCTTCTTAGCATTCCCTTTTAAAATCTGTGTCTCACAGAGGACTTTATCCTCCTCTATATCTATATTTATAAACCAAATATAAATATGGCTGTTTTGAAATAATCTTTTGATAAAAGCTGATAACATAACTGTGAATGCCCAAAAAGGCAATTCTGGAGGGTACTAGGGATTGTAACCCTTTTAAGGTCCCAGGCTGATTCAAGAAGGAAACATAAAATACCTTGAACTTGAACGTTCTTCAAATAATTATACACATATATACCCCACTTCAATTTACAGGGAATTTTAAATCATTTGTTTTTGTCCAACTATATAAGAATTACCTAGTCCCTGTAGAAAACTTGGGAAATAAGAAAAATCATCCATAATCTTACTCTGAAAAATATCCCTGTTAATATTTTGGTGGATTTTCCTTATTATACATTACAAACTTGTATGGATGTATATTATGGTCATAAATTATGCAAATATCCCTATATTTTTAATATTTAGGTTTTTTCCATTTTCACCCTTTTAGTGTTGTAATGAAGAGATTTCCAAAAATGAAATTGCTACACTAAAGTGTATAGCAGTTTTTTAAAGCTTTTACATGTTATTTCCAGTTTTTTCTTTTTTTCAAAATGTTTCCCATACCACCAGCAGTTATATGAGGGTGGCTATTTACAGAACTGTGCCTCTTTCGTCCACCTGTCAGTACTAAGGAGTCACATTGCTGTAAACTCTTGATAACTATAGGAAAAAATAAGATCAATTTGCATTTCTATTATTATTAGTGTCAAATAAGTATACATTTTCTTCTTTTTTAAGTTATGCATATTCCTCTCTCATTTATATTTTGCAAGCATAGTATTTTTATCAGTTTTTGTTAGAACTTTCCATGCTAAGGCTTTTTACACTTTGTCAATTTTTTTATAATATTTCTCTAATGGATGACTTGCTTTTTAATTTATTTTGTTTTGACTTACAGGAAGTTGTAATTTTAGTACAGTCAAATTCCTTTCCTTATGCTTTCATATCCTTATGTTTAAACTTGAAAGCCTTTCCCAGCAAGAAATCAGACTTACACTCTCTTGCTTCCTCCACAACCCCTTTTATAAGGTTTGAGCATTTACAATTATCTTTTCCATCCATCTGAATTTTTTGTATGTATTCTATGAAACTAAATTAATATTTTGTTCAAAGCAGTTGAACAATTTTCTATATAGTCAAAAATTCACCCCTTCCCGTTGATTTGTGATGCCTTAAAAATTAAAAATACATTTTAAATATGTTTAAATCCTAATATATCATATTAGGATTAAATAGATAATTTGACCTGCCTTCATGTGTATGTTCCTCAATCCAGTTTAATTCGCTTTATAATTAGTTGATCATCTTCCCAAGTCCAGCTGAATGGTGGTCCTGATTTTTAAATCTCATAGATTTTCATTTCCATATCCTTCTTAAGTGTTGAAGTCAGTAATGTGAAAAGGCAATGTCAGAAACAACTATTCAGATAAAAACCTTTGTAAAGAAACAACCATTTTGTCCTTGTGACAATGACTCTACATCATTACAGAGAAACACACTTATTGCCTTAATGGCTATGGAATGGGAACATAAAAGTCAGCTAAAAGTGGTTTCAATTCATTAAAATGAATTTGTTTGTTCTTAGGCAGTTGAGAAGAGAGAGAGTCCTGTTTTGTGTCGCTTGAAATTATTATCTGATCTGTGATGATGATTCTTGCCAAACTTGTCTTTTGCAATATTATTAAAATTCAGGTTACATTCAGGCAGCTAATAATAGGCATTCTATGTAAAACTCAAATTTAGTGCAGAAAGGATTTTTGTGCATAGATTCAAAGACCCAGGAGCAGTTAGTCACTGAAATGTGTAAATAAAATGTTATTATTTTTGGCTTATTTATAATTTTTACCACATGCAATATTGAATGCAATATAGCCAACTATTATTCATTAAACATGGGACAAAGAACCCAGTATTTTAAGTAATTTATATACTTAGTAATGCTTCTGTCATTTTCAGAATCTTCTTTATTTGACATAGATTTTAATGTGATCTTATCTGGGTAAGGTCATAGCAAAATTATGGTTAACAAGATGAGTTTAGATCCCTTGAGCCTTTAAACAGTAGTAAAAATAAGCTTAATTTTTATTTGAAGTTAAGCTTTTTAATGAAACAAGTTAAATGAGGAGATACTTTTAAGCCTTAAATTGAAAACTCTCTTGAGGATATCAAACCTAAAGCATTTATCCTAAGCATGGAAAACCCTGGAGAAATAAGCTTCACAGTTGACCTCTGGTTTCTGTGTTCCACAGTTTTTTCCCCCAGAGACATGCTTTTAGTGCCTATATTTATTCCAATTGTTGGTTCTGAGTCCCATGCAAGGAGCTGTGTTTAAATTTGATTATGATTTAAAAAGTTCAATCAAATTAAAATTGCATAAAATTCCTGGTAGTCTCTTGAGGATTCCACTTTGCCTGTTCCCTCATGAAAGTGTTCAAAGCTCATCCAGGCTTTACGTATCACTGTTAAACCAGGAACTAGAAAGATAAAGTCCACATTTGCCTACAGTTGGAACATGTAAAAACTTGTCTCAATTTACTGAAAAACAAATCCATTTACAACAGTTGGAGGACAGGTACTATCTTCTACATGCAAGATTTAGGAAAATTGTTCATTTAATTTTACTTAACTCTCTAATCTCATCTATTCAACTGTGTTGGGAATGCTTTGAAGAATCACTTTATCAAATAAGTGGGAAGTGACCAATTTAGAAACTGTATGAGATGCTCATTCTATAGATGGCTAACTAAAATGTAGTCTGTAACACTGTTAGTTATAGGAGAGAGAAAACAGTACCATCTCTAGGTATATTACATGAGCCACCTGTGTTGTTTTAGATATCCAGAACATACCAAGGTCTTTCTCTCTCTCTCGCTCTCTCTCTCTCTCTCTCTCTCTCTCTCTCACACACACACACACACACACACACACACACACACACACAGATTTGGGCCTATGACCTAAACTGGACAAATTGTGGCATTCCTCATACCAACCTCATAGATCCCATGGTCCAGTAATAAACATATCAGCCGAGGTGTATCAACCAGATTCCTTTCCCAGCATTTTTATAAGGGAAAACTGTGAGAACAGGATCCTCTCCTTTTTGATACTAAGCTTTAAGAATAAAAGCCCAGAGGTGACTGCAGTCCTATTTCTCAGAGATAACCAGACTAATAGAATAAAGTTGACACTCAGAGAGAAGGAGAAAGGCATAGAGAGATTGCAAACAGTGTTTTATTCCTAAATGATCTAGGAAGTTGGTAATTTACGGATAAAAGGAGACTTCCCTTCTAAATCTATTTCAGGAATAGCCCTTGAAATCCTACCATCATTCCTGCTGTTTAGATCATGTTCATTCCATCAATAAATTATAATCATAATAATATTAGGAAAGTTTATTAAGCTCTAGTTAGGTATTCTTAACTTTTTAAATCCTCATATCATGAGAGAGAGATGGCTACTATTTATATACACTTCACATATATGAGATAGAAAGATTGGGTGGGTAGCTTAAAAAACGGAAATTTATTTTCTCAGTTTTGGAAGTTGGAAAGTCCAAGATGAACGTCAGGAGAGTTGGTATCTGGTGAGAGCTCTCCTTTTGGGGTGCAGACAGCTGCCGTCTCACCGTGTACCCACATGACTTCTTCATTGGGAGCAAGGGATTGAGTGAGAGAAAGAGAGAAAGCATGTTCTGGAGTTTCCTCTAATTAGGACACCAGTCCTAAGAGATCAGAACCCCACCCTTATGACCTCATCTAACCTTTACCACCTCCTCATAGGCCTTATCTCCCAATATAGTCACATTGGTCTTCCCCATATGAATTTTGTGGGGAACATAAGTATTCAGTTCATAAAAACAAAGAACAAATAAAAACTATAGGGTAAGATAAATTCATCTGTAGGGTAGGGTGAATCTAAGACATTACAGAACAATATCGTTAGCTGAAATAAGGCCTCTCACAATTTTGGTGAAATAAAAATAGATTTTAATGAAATACAGATTTCATAAGATAGTTCCTTCACCTCTTGTATGTTACATTTTACCTAACTCAGGCTGGGGGAATCACAGAAGATATAATTATGCAAATTAATACATAAGATAAAGAAAGGCCAACAACTTACTAAATTATAGCCAGATATCTTAACTGGCAGCTGGTATCTTGGTGAGAAAAATATAAAATCACTGAGCCAAAGCACATCCATCTTCTCAGAGAGCTGAATTAAAAAAAGAAGAAAGAAGGGCTTGTTGCATGATCTTCAGAGCCCACGATCTGTTAGATTGATGGAGAACTGAGTGAATGGTTCTCCCTTTCCTGTTCCTATTTTCAACTGATGAGGAGAAATACAAGTTTTATGACTGAACATCATAAAATTATGATAATGATGGAATCTATTTCCTGAAACCATATTTCTACAGATATATAATTTTGAAATCAAGAAGAAAAATTAGCATGTCAGTATCTTTTAATTCAGGGTCACATCCAGACATAATGCAGGATAATTTTAGTCAACTCCAAGAAGACGCTAGAATTTCCAAGTCTAGAATAAAATTATGGTCAGCCCAGTCCAGTGGTTCTTAAGCTTTGTTGTACCTTATAATCATTTGGGAGCTGTTAAAAAAATACCCCGTGCCTGGTTACCAACCCAAATCAATTAAATCAGAGTCTCTGGGGATGAGAACTGGATTTTTAAGAAGCTTTCTGGATAATTCTACTGTGCACAAAACCACTAGCCCAATGTTGAGGAGCCATGGTCTAACTTAGCAGCCAATTAAATTCCTTTGTCTGAAATTAGAAGACCTAGCCTATACTGATTAAGGTATTCTTTTTTATTATTATTATTATTTTAAAGATTTTGTTTTTGGGGGCAACTGGGTGGCTCAGTCAGGTAAGCATCTGCCTTTGGCTCAGGTCATGATCCCAGGGTTCTGGGATTTAGCTCCATATCAGGATCCTTGCTGGGTGGGGAGCTTGCTCCTCCCTCTCCATTTGCCCCTCCTCCTGCTTGTGTACTCTCTCTCTCTCCCAAGTAAATACATAAAATCCTTTAAAAAAAGATTTTATGTATTTATTTGGGAGAGAGAGAGAGTGCACAGAGGGGAAGTGCCAATATTTGGTTGCAGAAAATTCACATAAAGATGGACAAAGCTCACCGAAGAATCATCAAGATGAATAACAAGTTAAATAAAATCAAATATTACTGAGTGGCAACTGAAGATCTAAACTTACAGTTGGGAAGAAGTTTAAGGAAGTATAATTTTCTGGGACTAAGTGAAGATTATGGACATTCAATGTTGGTTTTTATTTGTAAATTCTACTGAGGCAATAGGTCTCACTAAGTACTCTCCCTTGAAAAACTATCTGGAGGATGTAGTCATAAGCAGCACTAAAGCAGGGAATTCAATACAGCTTAGATCCCAAATTTTAATCAAGTATCCCTTCAGGGACTCAAGTATGTAGAAAAGAAAGATCTGGTCTCTTTTGGGCAGACTGGCAGTGATGAGGAGGATCACATCCTGGGCTGCCTCTCAGCACACTGTCAAATAGGGAGGAAAAAATTGTTGCCATTCAAAGTGAAAGCCTCCTTTTCCTGTTTCCCAGGCATTCTGAGATTTGCATGATTTCTATAATACTTGAGGAATGATGTCTTTGCCATAATCAGCTTCTGTTTCACCCTCAAAGAAGGTAGACACAGCAGGATGCTGAAGCATTCAGATTTTTTTCTTCCAAAGTAAGCAAGTGAAGCTATTAAAACCCTCTAAGCAAGTGTTTCTTGCATGGAATAGTATTTAAGGAACTAGCAAAATGTAATTGAGGAAGAAATAACAATAGGCAAAAAGATGAGCTAGAAAACCACGGTAAAAACCATTCTAAGAAAGGGAGGGCTTAAACTATCTTTCTACACACACATACACACACGTGTGCGTGCGCACACACACACACACACACACACACACTGGAGGCTGCAGGAACTTTTTAAGAAAAATGTAACAGGATGGTGAATTGAAAAGTGTTTTTGTGGCATCAAGATACAATAGAGATGACATTCCAAAATAGATACAATGTCAAAACAAAAATTTGCCGAAGGAGGGGACAATAACTTAAATTCTTAAATGCCCTACTTACATAGAGACTGTTAAGTGTGTTGGAAGTTAGGGATTTTGAAGAAGATTTCTGTAGAGAGAGCTGTTAGGTTGCTATGAGTCCTTCTGTTGCAGCACCCACCCACCCAACTTCTACCGCAGAGAGTTGGAGAAGGTTTCAGCCTCCACCTCAGTCAATAGAGAGGGTGTAAGGAAGTCTCACTGGAAAATGGGTTATGTATTTCCTGTAGGTTGAGGAAGAGGCCTAGGGGCTGATTCATACCCCTTAATCATGAGTAACTAATTTGCTAGTACTTAGCTGATTGAAGGAGAGACTGATGTTACATTATGTAATTTGAACTCTCAGTGTTCATAGGCCAGATGATGCATGCGTCCTGTGGACTAGATATCAGCCATACAAGGTAGAATATCTCTTGTCTGGGTCATCTCAGGTCCCATTCTAAAGGCCATATAAAATAATAAATAGAGCTCAGTAGAGAGAATTTTCTAGAGAATCTGGAGGTACTATCAGATACCTAGGTATTGGGGAAGACTGTAGCAATCAGTGAGAACAGTTATGAATTCTGTGTGATAGGAACATCCTTGAAAATTCATGTGTTAGAAAGAGAAAGGGTAAGTGTTGTGACTTCCAGAGAACCCATGAAAGTTGTGCATCCAGGACCAGGAAAAATAAATAACTTTCTTCTCTTTCTTTTTCCTCTTCTGCCTTCCTATGCTTCAACAGTGAAGGAGCCAGAAACACCAGTTAGGAAACCAAGGGAACAGAAGTCATAAAATAGATGGTCAGGGAATCAGGAAAAAAAAAAAAAGTCAACTAAATGTCCTCAGCTATAGATATCCTACCTGCAAGTTGGGGGAAAGGAGAAGCCTCAATATCTAATCAGTATCAGAGTTTGAATTTTCACTAAAGCTAGAGATTTTTAGATTACTGAATTAAGAATGTGACCATAAGTCAGTTTATTGCTTAAGAATAAACAGAGAAATCATGGATCCTGTCTGAATTTTATCTGAGAATAAGGGAACAATAACTCTGCAGAATAAATTTAAAAGGATTGTGAGACACAAAAAATATGGTTTTTTAATTGTACTCTAAGAACATTGCCTATGCAATCTAAATTTACAAAACTCAATGTAATTATATAATTTTTATAATCTGACCAAGGAAGGCACAAACCAATAATCACATTTTATGTCTTTGTAGTATTTTATAGTTTCACAGACATTCATTTATTTGAATACATATCCTGAAAATAGAACAGAAATAAGTTTCTCTATTTTACAGAATTTTACAGAAGAATAACCTGAAGATACGGTTAATAAGTGACATATCCCAGATATTACACATGTTGGAGTAGTTTTTGAAGTTAGGACCAGAACCTAGATATATTGTCTCTAAATCTTACCTAAGAGCACAGCTCCTTATGTAAGAAGTAACCTTTGAAATTTCCCCAAAAGCTATTTCCATTAATTCATTCAGCAAAAATTATTAATCTTCCATGTACCAGGCATTGTTGGGGATTCATTATGGAAAAAATCAGAGAATTTCATTACTCTTATGGGGCTTCCATTCAAATACAGAGGAGCAGCAAAAAATAAATAGAAAAAACAAACTTAATGATCCATCAGGTGGCAAATTTTGTGAAAATATAAATAAAGCAGGATATGAGGGATAGGGCCAGATAAGAGTGAGAGTTGATATATGTTGTGTAGGACCTGAGAGGAGAGATGCTTAAAGGCAGAGACCACCGTGGCTGGAACAGAATGAGCATTGGCCTTTTAAGACCAGTGAGGAATTTGATTTCACTATGAATACAAATAGGAAGCTATTTAAATTGTTTCAGCAGAAGAGTAATTTTGCCTAACTCACCTTTCTTTTTTTTCTTTTCTTTTTTTTTTTTCCTTTTTTCTTTATTTTAACAGACATTCTGGCTCATATGTAAGGATAGACTCTAGCAGGCAATGGTTGGAGTGGGAAGACTGGTATGGAAGCTATTGCAATAGTCCAGGCAAGAGCTAGGGTGGTTGTGGAGATAAAGATCAGTGTTGTTGACTCTCTTTTCAGTTTTGGTTCCATAGGCAGGCCTTAGCCAGCTCCAAGCTTCATTTCCTTAGATCATATTTGTGCAATTTATAACAGAAGACCTTTTTGAAAAAAAACTTTGCTCTTTATATCCAAGGATATTCTTTATTCCCTATGTTGTGAAACATGAAATCCTTTACCTCCTTACCATTACAAATAACCCTTGACCGCCCTTGTAGCTCACTCTAACTTTTCACCCTCTTAGCAGCTTTCACTGAGTACTACGTATTTTGTCTGTAGCACTTATTGGAAATTGTGATTATACATTTATTTATGTGTTTATGTGGTCTTTGGTTATGTGGTTATTTCTTTCACTAAACTTTAAGGTTTTTTTAAATTCGAGTCAGTTAACATACAGCATAGTATTAGTTTCAGTATACAATTTAGTGATTCAACACTTCCATACAACACCTGGTGCTCTCACTAAACTTTAAGCCTTTAAAAAACAGGGTCTATTGCTGTTTTGTTCACTTTTGTATACAGAGTGCTTGATATACAAGTTGGCACAAAGTAACATTTTCAGTCCTACAATTATTACTCAGAATTACAAGACTGGATTTGAGGAAATGGGAAAAATTGAAAGGCAACTTGAATGTATTTATTACCCAACTTCTCAGAGGGATCACTAGCAGACTTATAAGAAAAGAAGTAAACAGTCTTGACAAAAGTGAATTTGGATAATCCACGAATTTCATTTCACATCACTTTCCAATTTTATAAGGTTTTAGCTCCACTGTAAAATTGTAGGAATGGTCACAGAAACGTAAAATTCTCATGAGTGAGAGAAATGAATACCTTCTTTGCTCTGGCTTCCATGTACAAGAAGAAACTAGGAAACTTTGAAGCTATTCTAAGAATATATTTCTTTGGTAGGAAAGCTGGCTGTGCATAAAGGCCGGCTCCTGCTGCAGGGCTTGAATCTTGAGAATAATTTAGTTCTTCAGAAAAAAACATTGTGTATGTGCCACAAAGTCTAGTCTGAGATTTTATTTTGTTGGTTTTTTTTTTAAGGTTTTATTTATTTATTTGACAGAGAGAGAGAGATTACAAGTAGACAAAGAGGCAGGCAGAGAGAGAGGAGGAAGCAGGCTCCCCGCCGAGCAGGGAGCCCAATGTGGGCCTCGATCCCAGGACCCTGAGACCATGACCCAAGCCGAAGGCAGAGGCTTTAACCCACTGAGCCACCCAGGCGCCCTTGTTTGTTATTTTTCTGAAAAAGAAACTATTCCATTTTCTGAATCAACTTCATATTTTTAAAAATATAACAGCTTTATTGAGTTATAATTCAAATACTATGATATTTACCCTCTGAAAGTGTAAAAATTCAGTGGCTTTAGTGTATTCACAGAGTTGTCCAACCCTCGCCATTATCTATTTTGAGGATATTTTTATCACCCCCCCAAAGAAACTCTGTATGCAATAGCAGTCACTCCCCATTTCTCCCTTCCCTCAAACCCTGGAAAATGCTAATCTACTTTCTCTCTGTGTTGATTTGCCTCTTCTGTACATTTCACATAAATGGAAACATACAATGTATGGGCTTTCATGATTGACCTCTTTGATTTAGCATTATGCTTTCAAGACTCATTCCTGTTGTAGCATGGATCAGTATTTCATTCCTTTTTATTGGTAAATAATAGCCCACTGTCTGGATTAACCATATTTGCTTATCCATTAATCAGTTGATGGACATTTGATTTGTTTCCACTTTTTGGCTATTGTGAATAATGCTGCTATGAACTTTTGTGTCCTCGTTTCATGTGACCGTATTTTTTTCATTTCTCTTGGATACACAACTAGGAGTAGAATTGGTTGTTCATATAACAACTCTATGTTTAAATTTGGAGGACTACCAAACTAGTTTCCAAAGTGATTGTACTGTTTTAACATCTCCATCAGCAATGTATGAGGGTTCCAATTTCTTCACATCCTCACCAAGACTAGTTATTGTCTATTTATATTATTATTATCATTATTATTACAATCCTAGTGGGTTCCAGATGATATCTCATTATATTTTGATTTGCATTTTTTAGTGACCATTATCTAGCCCAATATTACTCAGATTTACTCATAAATTTTCTTATAGTTTTAACTTCTTACATTTAGGACTATGATCCATTTGCTGTTAATGTTTCTATGTTAAGTGAAGGAGAGGCCCAACTTTATTCTTGTGCATGTGGACATCCAGTTGTGTCAGAGTCATTTGCTGAAAAAAGCCTGTTCTTTACCCATTGAATTTCCATGGCTCCTTTGTCAAAATACAATTGACTATAAGTGTAGATCTGTTTTTCTAGACCCTCAACTCTGTTCTTTTATATGTCTGGCCTTAGACCACACTGTCCCAACTACTGCAAGTTTATAATCGGAACATGCGTAAGCCCTTCAACTTTGCCCTTTTCCAAGATTGTTTTTCATTTTCCAGTGAAAGTTAAGGTCAACTTGTCAGTTTCTGCTAAACAGGCAGCTAGGATTCTGAAAGACATTATTTTGAATCTGTACATCAAACTGGAGAGTATTTATCTGAAGAGTATTGTCTTCCAATCCATGAACATATGCTGTCTTTCCATGTATTTAGGTCTTTAACTTCTTTCAACAATGTATTGTAGTTTTCAGCATACAAGTCTTGCACCTCTCTTGTTAAATTCATTTATAAATAATTTTTGACTATTGTAAGTGGAATTTTTTATTAATTTTATTTTCAATTGTTTATTGATACATACAGAAATATAATTGATCCTTGTCTATAATCTTGTATCCTGCAGCCTTGCTAAAGCATATGCAATTTCTTATATGTACTGCACATCCTTGCTAATTTTAAATCAAATATAGAATAATTAGCAAAACTTCTATTCCTGTGCTTTTAAAAAAATTAGACCTTATAATAATTTAAGTAAAATATTGCTCTAATATCTTTGGCTTCTGTAACCATTAGCAAATATTTTCAGTAAGACGCTATAAAAAGCAAAATGGATACAAAAACGTACCCTATATGATCCTTGCTCCCCATAAGCGTATGATCTATTGGAAAAGATGGTGGACATCCATAAATGTCTTTATGCTATGTTACAGGCCCCATATTTAATGTATATAAAACAGTAATTTATTTATTTTTTTAAAGATTTATTTATTTATTTGAGAAAGAGAGAGAGGGCAGGGTTGGGACAGAGGGAGAGAGAGACTTTCAAGTAGGCTCCCCACTTTATAGAGAACCTGACACAGAGCTCGATCCCACAACCCTGAGATCATGACCTGAGCCAAAAATCAAGAATGGACACTTAACTGACTGAGCCACACAGGCACCCCTTATTTTGTTTTTAAGACATATCTACTTCCCTTTCTATGCTTAAAAATAAGCCTTTTGTTTTATTTGGTTTCAACTTAGAATTGCTATTAAATAAGTTTTAAGTATTTAATGTGTCCAGCAATTTTACTTGCAAAACAGCAGCATGGTGCCACAATGAGACATAAATAGACATATGGCGCTCACAAAGTTAGCATACTTGCAAATTGAGGATTAATAGTGGATGTAATTTATCTTATCTTTCTTTTTACTATATATATGTAGTTTGTTGTTATTTATAATAGTCTGTTATAACAAACCAAAAGACTTTAAACTTTCAGCTGACAATTTAAAAAAGTAGTATCACTTATGCTTAGTTAATATTTTAAGTGCTTATTAGTTATTTGTTATAAAAACTTTAAAATAACTATAATTTTTAAATATAGAGATATTTTTAAATGTAGGCAGACATTGACTACATTACCCAAATATAAATGTGCTATCCATAGTTTCATCACATCTATTAAATAAAGTGAAGCCATTTTAACTTAACACTTCTTTCAGCCCCACCTCCACTCCATTCCCACAAGACTTAGTCCTACAGGGTCTGCTCATCTTTGGAGCATTAGTTTTTGTAATAGTGTCTGGCATATGAGTAATAAGTGTTTCTTAAATTAATGAACAAACTAAGAGAGGGAATATCTTCTAAAATTTTGAGGAAAAATAGAATTGAGTATTAAGAGAAGCTTCCAAAGAGAATATTAGGCAAAAAGAGATGCATAAGATTTCCATGATCAGAAAAGAAAAGAGAGGACATTTGAGATGTGAACAAGTCTATGGAAGTGAGAAGACAATTGAATCAGAAGAAAGGGAGAAGACAAGTTTGATTAGATTAGAGACAGGTGTGGGCTTTATCTGGTCTCTGTCAAATCAGTACCCCCCCCATTGTTGTTGGTTTTTTTCTTTTTTTTAATTAAGTTTTATTGGAACATAGCTATATCCAAGGGTTTATGTATTATCAATGGGTGCTTTTGTACTATAATTATGGTACTGAGTAGTCGGGACAGAGACCATACACTGTATGACCCACAAAGCCTAAAATATTTACTCTCTGGGCTTTTATAAGAAAAGTGTGCCAGCTCCTGGATTAGAGCATCCATGAAAGCAAATAGTGGCGAATAAGATTAGCGAGTTATCATGAAGCTTGAGTTCAGAGCATTTGAACTTATGGCTAAAGACTTTGGACTCTATTTGTATTTAAGATTGATCAGAACAATGTGGGTCAAATTGATAGACCACTCTGGCAGCAAGTTGTAAGGTAGATTACAACAGGGAAAGAAGACACTCAAGAAGGACAATTAGCTAACTGCTAAATGTGGAAGATGGTCAGGACCTGAATTATGGTGGCAGAAGCTGGCGAGGGGAGAAGGGATGATGATGGTAGCAAGAATGACAGAAAAGAACAGATACATAGAGCAATAAGTGCTCAGGAAGACTCACTGAGAATGTGGGGAAATGGATGGAAAGAGATGCCAATAATGATTCCAAGTGCTCAATAGTAGGTTACTGGGAGAATAATGCTGTTCCTGCTAGAAATTGAGAAAATCACAGAATACATTGGCTTTGAAGGAATGATTTTGACTTTTTATTGTAAGCCATGTTACTTGATGAGATAGCAAATCTCAGTAGAAATGTCTAGCGGGTAATCAGAAATGTGGCGCTGGAGCTCAAAGGCAAAGACTGAAGTAGTGGTATTGATTTGAGAGGCAGTGGTTGAAACTGGGAGAATAAATGAGATCTCTGAGGGAGAGCTGGCAATGGCGCAACATGGGGTTGGGCAGGGAGGAAGGAACAGGTCATAGTTCTAGGAAGTGCTCACTCCTAGTGGATACAAGGAAGAAACGGTGCTATAGCAAATGTAGCAAGAATTTTATGGACAGAGCTGAGCATCACATTATCCAGAAAACAGTTTCAGATTGAAGGATCCAATTAATTCAGTTAAATTTTACTTGAGTATCTAATCAAAATACAAAGGTGTTTATGAGTAGCTCATGGTCTACTGATGAAAACAGTTTTAAATAGAAAAAAAGGAAGAATTTTTACAGATATAGGAAAATTTTTGTTATAAAATCATAGGGAAAAAGAAATAACTTCACATTAGATAGTCAAAGAATGTTTCATAACAACTCTTTGGTCCCATTAAGGGTAGTATTTGTGAACAGAAAAGATGACCTAGGAGTTACTTCGGTTTTAAAATTAGTGTACAATTTATTAAAGTTTCAAATCAAAATATCTACTTCCTTATTAAGGTTTTAACTTTATAAGCTTTAGTCATCAGTCTTTCTTTTTCTCTCAGTCTCACTGTCCCCCTTCCGTTTTAATAACCACTTTAAAAACTTTCAATATTTGGTCTCATTTAAAGAGTTAAACACCTTCAAATATTATAAACTGCAGTTGTAAGTTCAGTTTATATGATTACCTTTCAAATACTCTACCTCATTTATACAATTAATGAAATGTCCCAAGTATTCCAATAAATTCATAAATATATGGTTTCTTAAGTTTGTGCATAAGCTCCAACACAATAAATAAACTTAATAAAATTTCTACTTTAAAATAGCATCTAAATTATTCAGTCATATATTCCTTCAATTAGGCATATTACGAGTAAGATATTTTACTTTACTAGTACATAAAATAGTAAAATACCTAGCATCAGGGTATTAATATATCTGGTTTTATTCTCTTAAAAATTTCTGTTATTAATTTGAAATCCCTCTAGATTTGAAAGAATCTTTTCAATTAAAATAATAATAAGGTAATCCTCAGCAATTTGGGGGATACTGAGCTAAGATATTAACAGGCTTTTGTTCAGGATTATATTGGAATATCCTGAGGTCTAGAAATAATCTTTAACATAACTTTATAAATTAGAAGGACTTATTTGATATGGGTCTCTGATCTAATTATGTTACATCTCGTCTATAACCTTCCAACAATTGTACATGACTTGGTTGAATTTTATATATTTTCTGACTCCTTAAGATATATAAATGCTTCTTTCCCTACTTCAAAGACCTTTAAACTTGATTAATTCTTTTACTTTTTTACATCCTCTAAAGCCACATGATTATTATGTATTAAAACTGATAGCCAAGTTAATTCTGATATATCTCATTGAACTGATAGAGTTAGAAAATATGAAGTCACAGTAAATCCAGGGCTCTGTGATACTTTCTGTATCAGCAGCTTCGTGAGAGTAAAGCAAAAGTAGTTGATGTGACTGGGGAAATTGGCTCACATTTTGAAGACACTGTATACCTAACTGCAGAGTTTGGATTTTATCCCATGTGGCAGGTTTGGAGTACATGCGTGTGTGTATGTGTGTGTGTGTGTGTGCATGTATAGAGTTTTTAAAACGTGTATTTTGTAAAATACATATTTCAAACCTATACATCTGAAACTGTTCCTTATGTAAGAATCTAGTCTCTATGTTATCTTATGTCACATAGGCTTCTATTAAATTGTAAAAGTAGCAGGTTGCAAAAGAGTGAACTTAATTTTGAATAAATTTCCCCTGGAAAATTTCTTTATCTCTTCTTTATGGTTCTGAATTCTCTTGGTTTTAATAAATCTAGGTTTATGATTCTGTATTCTTTTGCTTTCTAGATTTACACCCCTCCTGTTTGAATAGGTGCTTTGTATTTTATGGTTTAAATGGGGAGCAGGATTTTTATTATCTGATTAACCCTGACTATGGGATACATAGATTATGTACAAGTCAGCACTTCTAGTCATCTCTTAATGATCTTGCAGAAAAATCTGATTTTAAAAAATATGAATAGTTATTCAAATGTAATAATATTATGATTTAAACTGCTTTGAGTGAGGCTGAATTCCTTTAAGATATTAGGTGGAAGAAATTGGTGTATCTCTTTCTTTTCATGGTGGTTTGGTCTGAGGAAAACGAAGTATGAAATTCAATAGTCAACAAACACTTGACTGCCTACTACATGCAGAACACTGTTTTAGGCACAGAGGACATAGCAGTGTGCAGAATACAGAAAAATAAATAGTCCCTACCCTGGGGGTTTGGGTAGGGTTTCATCTGTATACACAGTGTGTGTGTGTGTGTGTGTGTGTGTGTGTGTGTGTGTGTACACATTCCGTATCTATCAGATAAGTTTCATGCATATCACGAATGTGTATGATGATTAGTGCTTTAGAGAAAAACAAGCCAGGGAGGGAAAACAGTAAATGTGGAGGATGTGGTGGGGTGCTGGGAGTCGTGGGTCACATTTAATTAGGATACCAGGGAAGATCTCAGAGAGAAGATATTGATATGTGGGAAGACTGCAATTGGTGAAGGAAGGAATCAGAAGGAAACACCTTACAGGCAGAGGAAACAGCAAAAGACAAATTCAGAGGTGTGATGAGCCAAGTGTCCTCTCCTCAAGGAATGAAAGGGAAGAGGCTTATCTAGCTACATCAGAAAAGAGTAGCAATAGGTAAAGGAAGAGAGGTACTTGGGAGAGAGCAGACCTTGCAGAATTTACATGGGAGGATTTGGGTGTTTACTGTGAGTGAGATGGTAGGTAAGCCCTTGGAGAGTTTTGAAAATGGGAAGGACATTATTTGGTTTTTAACAGAATCGAGGCTATAAAGGAAGTGGGAAAAGCTGGGATATGCAACCAGGCAATCTCTCTCTACACTTTGCCAGTGCAATCAGCATAATTCAGCAAAGCAATCGTAGAGAACTGGAAGTTTGGGGAATCCGGGTTTATTCTCTTACTGGCACCAGGTCATGTAGTTATGAGTGAGTATATATTGTTCTGGCTGAAGTAAATTAGTAATATTTGAAGTTTTTTCAAATTTTAAATTCTTCATTCTGCATCCTCAAAATGTTGAACCACATATAAACAAATTTGGAGTCACATGAACCTTTCTTCTATATGGAATACATTTATATGATTCACTTCTTTTTATAATATTATAAAATAACAATAAATAACAATGCTCTAGGAAATTAACAAAATCAAATCTATAAAGTGTAAGTGTTGAAGAGCAAACAAACAAAACTAAGCTCATTTTGTTAGTCTCACCATAAGGTTTAAAGTTCATATATACAATTACAGTAGAAGAGTACAGTAAAATATATTCTTGCATTTTCAACCCATATTGATTTGTGGAATGGAGAAAAGAGAAAAATGAGTTAAGTGTTCATTTTCTTTAGAAGTACCACATTATTCTTTAATATGAGATCTTGAGATTGATCCTACTCCTTAGGCTAGGCTGCAAAGTTTGAACTGCTCTAGAAGGGAGAAAATAGGTGTTTCCTTTGAAATTCCAAAGAATTTCTTTGCCTTAAAGAATGTTGACAGGAAGATGGCAGCTTTTGCACAGGTCTGCCCCCAGCTAGTACATAGACAACTGCAGGGTCCCAAAGCAGTAACACTCCTGAGCAGTCTCACAGGTCTGTCTACAGCCTCTTGCCCTCACTAATCTCACAAAACATTTTTGAAAATTGTTCCCACCATATATAGGAAGGGAAAGGACGTTATATTAAATGTTATGTGCTTTTAAATTTTATTAATATAAAAATAAATAAATAAATAAATTTTATTGATATAACCATATATACCCCGAAGGTTATAGCCACTGATGTGGACAAAAGTGTTCCTTTCTGATCAATAGTACATTGTTTATATAAAATAATACTCTTTCTCTAGAGATAGACACTGTTTATATATAATTTTAGCTCCCAGAACTTGCTCCAAGTTTCCACTCAAAATGGGTTACCAATGCCTACTGTGATTTGGAGACTTTGTGAAAATTATAAACCTATGAACAGACAACCAAGACAATGGTGTCAAATCCTCTTAGAACATGTGTCTATCAGGATATTTATTTTAATAATGTCAAACTTTTCTAAACTTTGAGATTTATCAACTTGGAGGATGTGGAGAGGTAGATAATTCTCATTGCCTTGGGAATTGACATACTGACCTTAGGTGCTCAGTCCACACCCTAGGATGATTCGATGTGGGCAATGGGAAGAATTTATATACCACATTCTGAATCTCCTAATCTGTTGCCTCCTTTTTCAAAGCAAGTGAAGCCCTGTAAGTAGCTACACTAGCAACTTCAGCTTATTTGGGAAACACTGAGCTGAGAGTTTGGTTACCACTGAACTTTGCAACACTTTCAGAAAACAGATGAACTCCAGTGGCTTCACAGAATTCCTGAACATTTCAAAATCTAATTTCAGGTAGCATTTTATACACTGCAAGGACCTAGCTCAATCACCTATAATATTTCATGTCAGAGAAGTATATTAATGGATGCACTATGTAGTTCCAAGCATTAAACATTTTATAGTTAGGTTTCACTGTTCATTACTTTTGCACTAACAGTCATTTTTTTCATATCTAGTTTGATTTGTCTTTCCTTAGAAGATGACAGATTTTCTACTTTTTCATACTTTTTTACTGGCAGTTGCTTGTCTCCTTTTATTAATGTTTAAGTTTTCAATTTTCTGCCCTAACGTGCCCATAAAAGAGTAGCTTGATTCATTAATATCAGAGGGAGAAAATGAAAACACAGTAAAATTTTTGCCAATTTTACTTCCTATTTCTTTAAGTGTAAATTGAAGATATTAGCAGTTGTAGACTCAGCCACTAAAGGTTTTCATCACAGTTTAAAATAAGTGAACACAATAGGGCACCTGGGTGGCTCAGTGGGTTAAAGCCTCTGCCTTCGGCTCAGGTCATGATCTCAGGGTCCTGGGATCGAGGACCAGGCCCGCATCGGGCTCTCTGCTCAGCAGGGAGCCTGCTTCCTCCTCTCTCCTCTCTCTCTGCCTGCCTCTCTGCCTACTTGTAATCCCTCTCTCTGTGTCAAATAAATAAATAAAATCTTTAAAAAATAAATAAAATAAAATAAGTGAACACAATAGACGAGGATTACATTTTCAGTCCCCCTACTATTCTCTTTTTTGAAAATGAGTCAAAATATTAGGATATATACACATATACTGACTCATTTTGCAAACTTATAATAAAACTTATATACATAATTGCATAGTTGTATGCATTATATAAATGAAATCATATAATTATATATTTTATGAATATTATAAATAAAAATAAAGTTAGGATATAAAGGATATTTTTGTGTTTTTAAGGAGATCTTGTTCCTTGAAAATGAAGATGAATCAGTCATTTTATTTAAAACACCTGGTGTACATAGTAGATGCTAAATAAGTGTTGGGTGACTGAGGGGAGGAGGGACTAGGTGGGTGGTTAAATGAATAAATGCTATACACATTATCTCTTCTAACCTGACTTCAGACCAGGAGAAAAGGATAAGTCAGTAATACTTGGCTCTTTAAAAAAAAAAACACAAAAACTTTTCAATCTCTTAATATGCAGCTTGATTTTCTATACCAGCAATCACAGGCAAAGCGGTATAATTAAAAGCACTCTATGAAATTGTGTGCCCAATACGCACTACTTCTCCAGAAAGAAAATTGTAATACAAATATTGTCCAAGTAATTTTATGTAACTGGACCATCGGAATGGTATTTTCATGACATTTCCTAAGTCTGTGCATTTCAAATGCCTTGAAAGTTCTGTTGTGCTACAGAATATTAGAATTCCTCATGGCTGAGAAATTTTATCTATCCTAATGTTTCTCCTTTGGCCAAAGATGTCTAGATGCTTCTTCTTATTTTCTATTTCTATATAAGAAATATAGTGAATCTTCTATATATAAACCTCTATTATGAAAAGGAGGGAAAATGTGCATTATAAAAGAAGAAATATCAGGAACTATAGATTTAAGACTTAAGTCTTAACACGAATTTGCCTTTCTTACTGGACATATTAAAAACTACTAAATAGGGCGCCTGGGTGTCTCAGTGGGTTAAAGCCTCTGCTTTCGGCTCAGGTCATGATCCCAGGGTCCTGGGATCGAGGCCCGCATCGGGCTCTCTGCTCCACAGGGAGCCTGCTTCCTCCTCTCTCTCTGCCTGCCTCTCTGCCTACTTGTGATCTCTCTCTGTTGAATAAATAAATAAAATCTTTAAAAAAAAAAAACTAAATATGTAACATTACAAGATTCTAGTTACATTTAAAACATGGATGATTGTGTGTTTTTTCTGTATTTATTATTCTTATTAAGAAAATTGTGTAAGGGAAGGTAATTAATTATAAATTCCTGATATGTCTATGATCAAATGTGTAAGTTATGGCAAAATGCAGGTTTTAAAAATTTGTTTAAATTTAGCAAAATCATAATGCAAAAATACAGATTAAAATTCAGCCTTTTAAGCAAGCATTTGGAGTGTTATGAAAGTCAAGAGTTGACAGTGACAGTGACATTCTCCCTACTGATTTAGGAATAAGATTGCATAATTGGTAATCAAGGCAATTTATGTTTTTCTGAAATAAAATCCTGCACACTGAATTGGATCTTCAAAGACTAAACATTTTTTATAAATCCAGGAAAAATGATTTTTAGTCCATCTGAATTATTTTATGCTAAGATTTTAATAGTCCTTAGATACAATAAACTGTGTAGTTTCTTTGAAAAGAAACTGTAATTTCTGCCTAAATGTATCTAACTTTCAGATAGCAATAAATGTCAGAAGAAAAACCATATACTTCGCATATTGTGAATATGCCCTTGAATTTACATAAAACACTGCAGTAAGTTGTGACTGATGTGAAAAACAAAACAGGACTATTATATAAGCAAAGGTTTTGAGTATACTGTAAAAATAACTCTGTACCAGTTGTAAACTAAAGCCCTAACTTGTAAGTCAAGGTCACTGGAATGTTGGCTTGATGATAATGAATGAGATGCAGCACCTAACATCCCCTGTTAGGAGGATGGATTAATCAAAAAAATTAGATTATACCAATAGAACCAATACTAAGGATTGGTTCTCAATGTTACCAGACAATTTAATTTGGTTCCATGTCCAAACTTAGTATTATTTGCAACTTCATTTTCCTGCAGTCCAGTTTCAAGAACTAAATCTGCATTCTAGTTTCAAGAACTACATGTTCCTCCCTGAATTCATACTATTCTCCCTCTTCTCCTTGTCTGTGCTTGTTATCATTAATGTCACCTGAGAGCTTCCTCAGCACCCCTTCATCTAGGCTCCCCCCTCCCACACACACACATTTACCTTACAAAAAACTCTCTGTCACTCAAGACCTAGACCAAAGAACACCTCCTTGGAACCTCTTCGGATCCCTCCCAACAGGAAAAACTGTCCTGTTTTTGTTTTGTTTTGTTTTGTTTGATTTGCAAAGGACTTTGCATATGGGTCTTGGAATTGCTCTTAATCCAGCCAGTGTTATATACAGTCTTTAGATCAGCCCCCTCATGAGATTAAGCTTTGCCTTCTGAAACAAATTATTTTCCAAATTATAATTCTTTTGTATGAAGTTCATCATTCATATGAAATTAATAATTAAAGAAATACATTCCTTATGGGTTAAAAGTTAATATAAAAGAAAATCAATGTCTCCCTAAGGCTTAATGCAAACAGAAGTTTCTTTATTCTTAAAGTGAGCAAAATAATGATGGGCTATTGTGAAGTTACAATAAGAAAAAATAAAAAATAGCACAAGGTACTTAGTAATTTTTTTTTCTCTGTTATTCCTTATGGCCTAAGTGAGAGAAGAATAAAAAGAGGTTATCTATATTGTAGTTTACCCACCCATGTAATCAGCCATCTTATTCAGAGAAAAAATATTTTCATGGAATTGAATTTGTTTTATGAAGAATTTTAGTAAGTACTTTTTACTTTTTCTGCATTGTTACTGTTCTGTTTATGAGGGGAAAGAGTCTGGAATGGACGTCTAGGAAGAAAGAAGTATCAGGCTTTACCTAAATTACCTAATTATCCAGAAATGAACTGCAGGGTGAACACCAAGGTGATGGTGACAGAAGAAGAATCCAGATGCCTCACTTCAAGTAGAAAGTTGCAAAGGAGAAAGTCTCCATGGTGCTGTCCTAAGGCAAGGCAGCTAGGAACTCAAAAGCCAGTTTCAAAAACTACTCTGTAATTTCCAGTAGTGTCATAGCCTCGGAGGAGAACATACACCTTAGGAACATTTCTTTTCTTTTTTAAGATTTTATTTATTTATTTGACAAAGAGAGAGACAGCGAGAGAAGGAACACAAGCAGGGGGAGTGGGTGAGAGAGAAGCAGACTCCCTGCTGAGCAGGAAGCCTGGTACGGGACTCGATCCCAGGACTCTGGGATCATGACCTGAGCCAAAGGCAGATGCTCAATGACTGAGCCATCCAGGTGCCCTTAGGAGCATTTCTCATGGCAAGGAGGCATTCAGAGAAGTTACATTGAATTAAGAAGAGATTAAGCATTTAACCTAAATAAAAACCATTTGAGTCTTTTTATTTTGTTTCAGATGACATTTTAAAATATTTTACTAATACATAAACATGTGATATCAACATGTTAACCAAATGGCTATGTTGATACTCTGTTGTTGAACCAAAAAAGGCAAAATTCACTTAATCAAGTGACTATATTCATTAAAGTTATGGTCTGATAGTCTGATATTATATTACCAATTCTGGAAGCAAAACCTAGTTGAAATTTCTCTATTACATAAATTTCTCTATTTTTCTATTACATAAAATTCTCTATTGCAAATTTCATCAATAGCAATCTATCAGAGTTACAGGCATAAAAGCTTATAGTGTGTTTTGAGTGAATGAATGGATAAATTAGAAGATGCTATTCTCTCTTCCCTACTTTTACCCTTTCTAATAATTGAACATAGCAGCTGCTAACTAAAGCTATCTCACCCTGAGAAATTGTCTCCACATAATTTATCTCCCTAAGCTTAAGAGAGGTGTTTTCTTTTTTCTTTTTTCTTTTCTTAAGATTTTATGTATTTATTTGACAGAGAGATTGAGAGAGAGCACAAGCAGGCAGAGCAGAAGGCAGAGGGTGAGGGAGAAGCAGGCTCTCTTCTGAGCAGGGAGCCTAATGTGGGGCTTGATCCCAGAACCCTGGGATCGTAACCAGAACCAAAGGCAGCCGCTTAATCAACTGAGCCACCCAGGTGCCCCAAGATAGATGTTTTCTATCAAGAAATATATTTTTACATGTAGATTTGGTATCTCTTCCCATCATACTTCATTGGCAATATCTTCAAATGATGTTAGACTTTTCTTCATTGAATGCCTTTCACATTAGAGACAGGGATACAGGCGTAATGAATGTATTTAATGGCATGGTCTTTGCATTGTTTTCAGAATGATATTGAGATGATATAGCAGTTGCATTTATATATACATCACAAAGTTTCAGAATAATAATAGTGCAGTCAAAATTATTTAGGGATCTACTGTGTACTGAAGCCACCTCCAAATGGGGTATGGCTATTCACATCAAGTATCAGCTGGGTGTCTGCTGCTTAGGGTCCAAGATGTCAGAGCTTATGCTAAATGCATGCACTGCCTGGGGCAATCCCGATGCTCTCAGTGATGGACAGGTGGTATTGGACCCCTTGTGCTGCACCAGCATTGCCCTTAGATGGCCACCCTCTTGCAGGAGAAATGGAGTCTTAACTGCCTCAGGGGCTCCATCTGTCCAAAGAGAATTGGCTAGCACGTAACTCTGAGCTTCCTTACCTACATCTTTTTTACTATGGACACTAAAAATGAGACTATCCTTTCATATACTCTGTTTTCACTGAACTGTTAACCATATATTGATAATTTATGTCAAAGTAAGAGTTTGTATTTATAATAAAACTTATTCTGATTTATTTTTGTAAAGGTTTGAAGAGGTCTTTTCACATGAGTTTCCCAAATTTATTTTTCTTGGATTTTCCATGGTAATTGTGTTTCCTGTGCTTAATTTTTATGTTTTTCTCCATGTGATGTGAATAGCGGCCTTGTTAAAATGAGAAGTTTTGTCTTTTGAAATATTAGATTGCTTTTCTATTCCTTTTTTTTAAAGATTTTATTTATTTATTTGACACAGAGAGAGGGATTACAAGTAGGCAGAGAGGCAGGCAGAGAGAGAGGAGAGAGGAGGAAGCAGGCTCCCTGCTAAGCAGAGAGCCCGATGTGGGCCTCGATCCCAGGACCCTGGGATCATGACCTGAGCGGAAGGCAGGCTTCAACCCACTGAGCCACCCAGGCGCCCACTTTTCTATTCCTTGACTGAATCTTTCTCAGTGATCTAAATTCTACCTATAATTTTCTTTCAAGACAGATATAGTATTTTTTTACTAAGTGTGAAACAATGTGCATTCTTTTGTCAAAATACTGTAATGTAACAAGAAACCTTTTAGAAAGTTGAGTAAATCTATTTTAAGATGATAAGCTCACTGTATGTATATGTCAGTTATAAATGATCACTTATGATCCTGCAGTGTTTTATACAAAACTGTGATAAATTTTGTGCAGAGGAAAGAAGCTCCATGATTAGATGGTTAACTGTTAGCCATTTTGTTAGAATTAGAGCATAATGAAACTTTTTGACTTCTATTATCATGTTGACACAATCAAATAAACTTATGGAAGAAAAATGTTAGTTGAAGCAAAGAAAATAGGGCTAATTCCTTTGTTCTTTTTTTTTGAGACTGGATTCAATGCAACTCAAAGAAACTGGCTACTTCCTACCTCTATTGCTCTACAGAATAGCTTATTGAATGCATTGGGATATGTGGCAAAACCAAACATTGATGGATTTCCATAGAGAGAATTCTTTTTATCCCATTGTATATTCTTTATTGAAATATTATCTATATCTCCTTAAACATTTCTTAGCAATCACCCTAGAGTTTATCATATATTAATTCTAATTAATCATAATCTACCTTTAAAGTATTTTTTATACAATCTCTTATGTTGTGTAAGGACCTTATAACAGTATATTTTCCATTCTTCCTTCCCATTCTTTGTGGTACTGTTGTGCTACATCTTATTTCATTTTTAAAAACATATTAGGTGGTATTTATTTGTGTGTGTGTGTGTGTGTGTGTGTGTGTGTGTGTGTTTTAATTCCAGTGTAGTTAACACACAGTGTGATATTAGTATCAGGTATACAATATAGTGATTCAGCAATTCCATACATCACCCAGTGCTCTCCACGACAAGTGCACTCTTTATTTTTTTTTTTAAAGATTTTATTTATTCATTTGACACAGAGAGAGAGATTACAAGTAGGCAGAGAGGCAGGCAGAGAGAGAGGAGAGAGGAGGAAGCAGGCTCCCTGCTGAGCAGAGAGCCCGATGTGGGCCTCGATCCCAGGACCCTGGGATCATGACCTGAGCCGAAGGCAGCGGCTTTTAACCCACTGAGCCACCCAGGCGCCCACAAGTGCACTCTTTAATCTTCATCACCTATTTCACCCATCCCCTCACCCACCTCACCTCTGGTAACCATCAGTTTGTTCTTTATAGTTAGGAGTCTACTGGGGCACTTGTTTGGCTCCATTGGTAGTGCAGGCAACTCTTGATCTTGGGAAAAAAAATTCAAGCTCCACATTGGGGATAAAGTTTACTTAAAAAATTTAAAAATAAGTTATAAATTTAGAAAAAGTTTTTTTAAAAGTCTGTTTCTAGGTCTGTCTCTCTCTTTTTTTTCCTTTTCTCATTTGTTTTGTTTCTTAAACTCCACATATGAGTGAAATCATATAGTATTTGTCTGTGTCTGACTGACTTAATTTACTTAGTAAAAAACTCTAGCTCCATCCACATCTTTGCAAATGGTAAGATTCCATTCTTTTTTATGGCTGAGTAATATTCCATTGTGTATATATATATATATATAACACACCCTTTTTATCCAGTCACCTATTAATGGATACTTGGGCTGCTTCCATAATTTGGCTATTGTAAAAAATGCTGCTTTAAACATAGGGATACCCGCATCCCTTTGAATTAGTGTTTTTGTATTTTTGGGTAAATTCCTAGGAGTGTGATTGCTAGATCATAGGGTAGCTCTATTTTTAGCTTTTTGAGGAAGCTCCATACTGTTTTCCATAGTGGCTGCACCAGTTTGCATTCCCACCAACAGTACAAAAGGGTTCCTTTTTCAAGGGATACAGGTTACCTAGTTTTGCCCACTCTATAATACTCAATTCAGCTTCCTCCAGTTCAGGTATCCTCAAGTATTGGTACCTATAAAGATTTTTTATTTTGAGAACTTAAAAACCCAAGAATGGGATTTGTTTCTCTAACAAGAACATACACATACATTTATTTCCTTTTATACAAAAATATACAGCTAAAACAATATGGATTATGATATCAATTTACAATTCTTCCTGTTTAAGGAAAGTAATCACCTTTAGTCTGTGTGGCTAAGACCTATTTTCTTCTGGATGCCCCAGAGGTAGCATTAGGATGTCCGCTTCTTGTTTCAGAACTCTTTTTTTTTTTTTTAA
>LNAC01000630.1:1187488-1255678 GCA_002007465.1 Ailurus styani
ACACAGAGAGAGAGATTACAAGTAGGCAGAGAGGCAGGCAGAGAGAGAGGAGAGAGGAGGAAGCAGGCTCCCTGCTGAGCAGAGAGCCCGATGTGGGCCTCGATCCCAGGACCCTGGGATCATGACCTGAGCCGAAGGCAGCGGCTTTAACCCACTTAGCCACCCAGGCGCCCATGTTTCAGAACTCTTATTGTTACTTGTAATATGGATGTACAACCTACATTGATCCTGAAATATTTAAGGTGCCTTAAAAAATATTCCTATGTTAAAACAACTAAAGGTAAGTGAAAAAATTGGAGTAAAGAGTCAATAAAGTAATAAAAGTATGTGAGGGGAGAGTCAGCTTTGACACCACTCTTCTAACAGCCAAGATAACAAGTCTAGATCAGTGAAGTGGTTTTCAATGTGTATTAAAATGCTTAGGGATACAATTATTCTTGGCACTGAGAGAAATGTATTTCTTTTTCTTCATAAAGAACATTATGAGAAGAATTGACTCACTTAAAGTTTTAAAATCTGACAAAACTGCCCAATAGTTTATAAAATAACAACATCTTTGTAGTATGTTAACAATAAATTTCATGTTAAAAATATTAGTCTTCACTTATACATGTGTTCATATCTAATCTTTACTGACAGGTATCAACATCAACTCATTTACCTTTCATTTTTCTTTTTTTGTATTGTTGGTTTTCCCCTCATATTTCTTTTTTTTTTTTTTTTTAAAGATTTTATTTATTCATTTGACACAGAGAGAGAGATTACAAGTAGGCAGAGAGGCAGGCAGAGAGAGAGGAGAGAGGAGGAAGCAGGCTCCCTGCTGAGCAGAGAGCCCGATGTGGGCCTCGATCCCAGGACCCTGGGATCATGACCTGAGCCGAAGGCAGCGGCTTTAACCCACTGAGCCACCCAGGCGCCCTTCCCCTCATATTTCTTTACCATTTTAATAACAGTAACATCTGTGCATGCATTTTTATATTCTTTTTTCTATCTCTTCCACAAAAACACAAATTTAGCTAAATGAGACCAAATAATACTTGTTTTTGTCATGGGGATTTTTTTGTTCTTTCTCCTTCTTCCTTCCCATCAACATCCTGCATTTCATTTTTGCCTTCCCACTTAAGATATTAAAAGCCTAGTGTTATTAATTTCATATTTTCTCTAATTCATATAATCATACACATATTCTAGATATGTACACATATATACACCTGTACACACACATACACAAAAATATTTTCTTATTTTACTAGAAAGAGGATATTACTATACATTTTTTAATATCTTTTCTCACTCACATTACCTCATGAAAATCTCTTTAAGTCATCAGGCATGGCTCTAATTTACTCTCTGAAATGACTGTATAGTAAACTCAGAGAAGTAATTTATCACAATCAGTTCACTCATTCCCCTATGGATGGGTAATGATTTTGTCTACAATTCTTGTTTGCTTCAAAAAATGCTGCAGTAAATATCATTTACCTTAAAATACTGGAATATATTGGAATAGATTCCCCAAAATGAAGTTTCTCAGTCAGATGTATATATGCTTTTAATTTTAGTAAAGGTTGATAGATCACATGCCTAAAAGGCTATAACACTTTACATTTCCACTAAAAATGTATTAATAATAGTACCTTTTATTCCTACAAGCCCTCCAGCAAAAATATAATGTGACTTAGTAGATGCACTTATTTAATGGGTGTAAAGATCTATTTTTAATCTAATTTTTTCCTACTCCTGAGCTGGAGAAACTTTTCATATATTTTTGACCATTTTATTTGTTTTTGTGTGTGTGTGAACTCTTCATTATTATGCTTTGTCCATTGACTTATCTCTTTCTTTTCAGTTTGGAAGGGTCTTTTGTGTATAGAAAGTTATTCCTTATGTATTGTCTGAATTACAAATAACTTTTCCAGACTTGTTGTGTTTCTTTTTTTATTTTAATTATTTATTTATTTATTTAAGAGAAAGAGAGTTGAGTGTGTAAGGGGAGGGGCCAAGTGAGAGGGAGAATGGAAGCACACTCCCTGCTGAGCATGGAGCCCCACAGGGTGCTCAATCCCTACCTCAAGATCATGACCTGAGCCAAAATCAAGAGTTAGAAGCATTGCCAACTGAGCCACCCAGGTGTCCCAGACCTGTTGTATTTCTAATGATTTTTTTTTAAATTAAGGTTTCAAAAATGTTTATATAGATAGTGTCTATATTTTGCTTTATAACTTTGGGTTCCCAGTGTTACTTTGACAAGATTTTCCATACCACAAATTGTACATCTCCTAGACTTTCCTGAGAGAGATTTTCTTTTATACTTAAGACTTCATCTTTAATTTTATTTTATATGTGAGAAAATAAGGGTTTCATTTTAATTTCCTTTCAGATGTTTAATCAATGTATTAAATAAATAAATATAATTACTCATTGAATTTAACAACTAGTATCTTTGTCAAATACTGACTTGTTGGGCACCTGGGTGGCTCAGTTGGTTAAGCAACTGCCTTCGGCTCAGGTCATGATTCTGGAGTCCCAGGATTGAGTCCCACATCAGGCTCCCTGCTCAACATGGAGTCTGCTTCTCCTTCTGACCCTCTCCCCTCTCATGGTCTCTCTCATTCTCTCTCAGATGAATAAATAAAATCTTAAAAAAAAAAGGTATAAAAAAATTGACTTCCTATAGTTACTGAAAAAACTCTTCTACTTTTTTTTTTAAAGATGTATTTATTTATTTGAGAGAGTGAGTGTGAGTGGGAGGGGTAGAGGGAGAGGGAGAGAGAATCTCAGGCATATTCTGCACAGAGCTCAGAGCACAACATGGAACTGTATCTCACAATCCTGAGATCAGGACCTGAGCTATCTGTTTCTCAATGGACTGTACCACCCAGGCACCTCCAAACTGTCCTACTTCTGTGCTTGATCTATTTCCTTTTCTTTTACCAACACCATGCTGTTTTAAATGCAATGTATATATAGTATGTTTTGATAAAGCAAGACAACACTCTTCTATTTCTCACAGTTCTCTTAGTCATAGTTGAGCATATATTTTTTCTATGTATAATTTAAGATCATTCTCTCTGATTCCTGCTAAAACACTACTGTGATTTTAATTGAAATTGCATTAAATTTATATATTAATTTTAAGAGATACAATTTGATCTCACTAAAGCTTTACAAGCTACTGACTATGACACAGTGGGATAGAGGCAATTTGGTGAATATTAAATGACACAAATGATAACACAGCAATCTAGTTAGAAACAAATATCTCAAGCCACACTTGCACTTTTCCCCTACTCCATCAGTTAATTATGCAGCAGTGTAGAGAATACTCTGTTTTGTATGCATTTTTAAGTATTGTTTTTTACTCCTAATTTTTGGATAAAGTTATTTTCTTTTCCTTTATAATTTACCATTAGTTTATTTTTGCTGATTCTCCCAGCTTTGCATATTTATAAGAAGTTGGAATCATAGATTTCATAACAGGTGGTTAGCATATGTTTATTTGACAAAGAGTGTTTTCCCATTAAGCTGTAAAGTCCATTGAGGCAAGAATAAAGTCAAATTTTCTTGTTACTGTTCCACTCAGACCACAGTGTAGTGCCTATAACATAGAAAACATTGTCTTAGTGCTGAACATATGAATGAATTAAATGCTTGAAATGAGGATTGCAACAAAAATTTTAAATTGCCTTTTTCACAGATATAAGACTGCCATACTTACTGTATGATAATACTAAGACAGTGTGTTTTATTTTAATGTATTTGACAGTGATTGTCATTAAGAAATATACTTCAGATACAACTGATAACACATATATGTATTTGTCCCATAAAATAATATTTCCTATCCTATGTGCATAGAATCATAGTTATTTATTCTATTTTACATGATTATATTTCACTTTTATGTAAATCAAGAGGAGTGAAACTAGTTTCATGACCTACCAAAGGGATAAAATAGTTTTGAAAATTGCCTTAGATGTTATATTTTCACATCTGAGAAGTAATATTAATAATAATATAACAATAACTACACTCCCATAAGGCAACTACATACTGGATATTTTCAAGTGTTTGTAGACATTGACTTCATTTTTATGACAAAATATGGTGTCGTTGCAGGGAGGCACTGAGAGGTAAAATAACTTGCCCAAAGGCACATCAAACAGTAAGGGTGGGATTTGAAGAAGACAGTGTCCTTCTAGAGTCAATGCACTAAACAATAGTCTACCACCTCTCCATTAGCAAAGGGTTGGCTTTCCAATATCATTCTGCTGGCTTCAGTGACCAGGAAGGGGTGGGTAGGTTATGATGATGAGAAATGTATGTGGTGCAAAGAAACTAAAGTTCTGATGCAACTGTTCCTTACTAATTCTTATTTAGCTATATGTTCTAACACCAAGTTGGTTATGCTTTAGTAACCATTTCTGTTCTCCCCAGCCATGATTTCAGGCTTATTGAATTCACTGCAGTTTCCTAGAGATTAGTGATGTTTAACTGGAACAAATAGCAACTCCAGGCCTCAGAAGACATCAGGAACTCTGTCACGTTGGGTATTTTAGGTATCATGATAGACGTGATTTTTTTCTAGTGTCTTCAGACTAAGCACACGCCCACATCTATAGAGTTCTATAGTACTGATGAAAGTGGGTTATATGATTTTTTTAAAGAAACTCAACCAAGTTGAGTCGTCAGTAAAACTGATGTTCTACTATCTTACAGTCATTTTTGTTCATGATAACATTTTCAAATGGTACCCTGATTATGCTTTTGCAATTCTATATACCCTGAACACAAACTAAGCTTCTTCATTTACATTTTACCATAAAAGAAATCAAGAGTATACAAGTCACTTTTTATTACTTTATATATATGCAGCTAAAAGCTCTAAGTCTTTGGATTGTTTTGTCTTTCTCATTCCCCATTGTGTGGGGAATGGTGATGTCCGAAAGCATCAAGCCAGTGGTTAAGAGTACAGGCTTTAAAGTCAAGGGGCCAAGGTTACAATTTTGGCCCTGCCATGTGATAAGCATATTAGTCTGGGCAAATTATTTAGCTTCACACTCTCTAATCTGTAAAACAAGGAAAATTATAGGACTTCCTATTGGACTTTCTTTAAGTGGTCCTCACAGCATTTGGTCTACCATAAACAGTAGATGAAAGATTAGTTTTGTTATAATTTTCAAAAACCAGATTCAAAAGTTGACCTAAACAGCAAGAATGTAATGTTGTGGTAACAGAGACAAACTTCTGGTGGGCTCTTCAACACTAATAAAAGTAATTTGAATTTCCAGATTCATTTAGAGATGTTAAGACTGAAAAAGATGTAAAACATTGATGGTTATTAATTGTTCCTCTAATTTTTTCCAAAGATTATGCTTCTTTTGTTAGTGTGACAAATGCATAGATGTTACCCATTCTCTCCTTTATCAAGGTGAGCTTTGTCAGTTTTAATGATTACTTCTACAATGGTTGAAATAGAGCACTGTCTGACATGACAGGGCCTTCCAGAAGTTGGTGCTCATAAATTTATTTGCTTTAGTAATTAACAACTTGTAATTTTACATACTTAGAGGAGAATAAGAATACGAGTTGTACAGTTTTGTTTTGTTTTGTTTTGTTTTGTTTCCCTGTAGTGTAGATTTCTAGAGAAACAGCCACAGTCCTTCTCCCCAAATCTTTGAGACACACATAAGGAGCAGGGGCATGGTCATCCCTGTAACACTTAACCCGGGCATCCTCACCTTATCCGTGGTTTTGTTTTCACTCACCAGGTGCTGACTGAGGATGTATTGTACACTTAGCATGGTGCTTGACACTGTGGACAATTCAACAGCTGGGGGAAAAAATTAAAGCATGTTAATGAAAGAAGATATGGGCTATGAACAGACCTAGGAAGTAATGGGTCATAGAAAGTAAACTGCTACTTTTGTTGCCGAAAAGAACAGTGTTCTTTCAGACCCTTTTCTTTCCCAAGTAGGACTCTGAGGTTACAATAAAGTTGGAGACAATTTTCGAATCAGATGAATTTGAGCCAGCAGCTAAGGGAGTTTGGACATCCAAACAGAAAATGTCAGTCACTCCATCCTTGCCACCAAATTTAACTTAGTGGAAGCACTAAAGACTTAGGTTACAAATTTTTTTTTATTTATTTTTATTTTTTTTAAAGGTTTTATTTATTTATTTGACACAGAGAGATCAGATCACAAGTAGGCTGAGAGGCAGGCAGAGAGAGAGAGAGAGAGAGAGAGGAGGAAGCAGGCTCCCTCCTGAGCAGAGAGCCCAATGCAGGCCTCAATCCCAGGACCCTGAGATCATGACCTGAGCCAAAGGCAGAGGCTTTAACACACTGAGCCACCCAGGCACCTGGTTACAAATTTTTTAAATAATAGTTTTTATCTTAACAGATTTTTGTCCTTTCTGAGATTCAAAACTGCCACATTGTTAAGAAAGAGGCGATTACTGAAACATAGTTTCTCTTGCAAGTTCACAAGTGCCTTCTCTGCTTCCTTTCCTTCTCAGTATAGGTCCCCTGAGCTACATTGTAAGGCGGAATCGTCTCTCTTAGAACTGTCTAAATACAGTAAGCTCCAGTAAAAACAGACGGTCGGTGTGATCATTTTTAACAGCCCTGGAGATGTCCATATGCTATTCAATAATGTGGCATCTGCATGGCCCTTTAGCTGTGGAGTATACTTTAGACATAAGCAATTTTTAAGCAACAAGGTGTCAAACTATTCATCCATGTGAGGAAAATCAGTGCTTCCACACCCCTGAGAATAATCAGTGAAAACCTTCAGAGTACTTTTAACCACCCATCCTCCCCAGGCATAGGACATGTTCTTTTAATACAGTTATTTTATTGTGCCTCCGAGTTAAAAAATTTTGTGAGGTAAAATACTCATTCAATTAACACTGGAGTCACTAAGTTATTGCTATACTGGCATTTCCTACCAAATGAAACATGGGAGCATTCTTCTGGCTGTGGGCAGTGCTTCTATTTCCTACTCCCCTACATCTATATATCCCAAGTCTAATTCAGGCACATTCTACACAAATAAGTAGGTAGAATAAAATAGGTTTAACTAAGTAAATTCTGAGACAACTAGAGTAGCCCATTTCTTTTGTCTTGAATCTCTAACTAAAACCAATTATTGAGTCATTGTTCTAAGATCTGTGTCCTCTCTTACCTTTTACTGTCTTTGAGTCTCTAATATCAAGTGGATTGAAAAGAGATCTAAGTGGTAATAATTTCATAGTGGTAGACATATTACAGAAAACAGTACATAAAAATAGTTGTCACTGAAATAATTTGTGGGCCAACCAACATAATAAGCAGCATTACAAAAATAACATAGAAAAGTCTGAGCCTGGTGAAGATTTTATGTCTCTCCTGTTAAATCATCTCCCCTTCCTCCTTTCCTATTCCTTTTCCCCCTCCTCCTCCTTCTTCCTCTACTTCTTTTTCTTTTTTACTATTCTTTTATAATTTAATTTAAGTCCAGTAATGTTAACATAGAGTTGTTAAATATTATTTTATTTGCTCACATTATTTATGGATCTATCCAGTCATAAGAAGATCTGCATTCATTCAATCATTTACTCATGCAGTACTTTTTGAATACCTTCCATGTTCCAGGCACTGTATTAGATCCCAAAGGATATGGCACAGAGCAAAACAAAGAAGCTTGACTTTTGAAGCTTATATTCAAGTAGTAGGAGATGGAAACTAAATAAACGTGTAATGTATATTGTCCATCAGATGGCGATCAGTGCTATAGAGGAAAATACAACAGGGGCAAGGGATAGAATGTAGATGAAGGGAAAGAGGTCTTAATTTTGACTAGAATGAACATGAGTGGCATCACTGATGAAGTGACATTTGGGCAGATGACTGAGATGGAAGTAATGGAGTAAGCCATGTGGACACAGGATGAGGGTAAATAAAGCATAAGAGTCAACAAATTCAGAATCCTTCAAGCAGAAGCTTCCTTGTTTGTTCAAGGAAAAGAAAAAGACTTAGTGTGGTTGTATCTCAGGCAGAGAGAAAATAGTTATAGGAGTTGAGGTCAGAGGTAGAGGTGGCTCATATTAAGCCTGATAAGCCATTGAAAGAACTTTGGTTTTTACTCTGAATCAGGAAGCTACCAGAGGGCTTGGAGCAGAAGAGTGATGTGATCTGATTCATATTTTAGAAGAGTTTAGATTGCTAGCTAGTCTGTGGACAGAGGGTGGGAAGAAGTGGTGGGAAGAGAAAGTTCAAGGGCAGAAGAAAAGAAGCCACTTAGGAGCAATAATGTATTTTAAAAGATTGTGATATTTTGGAGCAAGGCAGGAGAAAGTGGTGCTATTTGGGCTACATTTCAAAGGTAGATTCCACCATATTTGTTCATATGTTCGGCAGGAGTGTGAAAGAAAGGGAGAAGTTAAGTGTAACTGCAAGTCTCTGGCCTGAGCAACAGGAAAGATTGATGCTATTTATTGAGAAAGAAAGATGACAGGAGAAGCAAGTTTTGTGGAGGAGATGAGAAATTCAGAGTGAGATGTGTTACTTCCAAATGCCTGTTAGAAAACTGAGGTGAAGGAAGTAACTACATGTTTAAATTAGGGTTTAGGGAAGAGGTCCAGGCTGTAGATTAAGAATAAATGCAAGGGATCAGCACATAGATGGTATTTAAGTCATTCAGTGAGTGAGTAGAATAAAAAAAAATTTAAAAAAAGGAGTCCAAATACTGAGCTGTGGGCTTTCCAGCATGAGGCAATAAGAAATATGAGAAGGAAAGTGGAAAAGAGAATGAAAGAAGCAGCTGGTGAAATAGGACTGAAAGCAAGGGAGTGCTATCCTTGAAGCCAAGTGTATCAGTCAGAGTTGAACCAGTAGGAAATATATATCATGATACTTATTTCAAGGAATTGGCATACGCAGTGGTAGGGCTGTCTTGGCAAGTCTGAAATCTGCAGGGCAGGCTGTCAGGAAGGCCAGGCAGGAGCTCAAGATGTAATCCACAGATGGAATTATTTCTCCCTCCTGTCCTTCCTCTCTTCCCTCCTTCTTGTTCTCTTCTTCCTCTTCCTCCTCCTTATTTCCCTTCTTCAAAAATACCTCTGTGTTGATCTTAAGGCCTTCCAACTAATTTAATCAGGCCCACCCAGATGATTAGGATTATCTTCCTCATTCAATGTTAATTTATTGCAGACTTTAATTGCATCTTCACAAAAGTAACTTGATTAGTGTTTGATTGAGTAGTTGAGAACATATCCTAACCAAATTGACACATGAAACTGGCCATCACACCAACTAAAAAATAAAGAGGAAAGAGTGATCAACAGGGTCAAATAATGCAGAAAGCTTGAGTACATTGACTATTGAATTTAGCTGCAAGGAGGTCAGTTGTGATTTTCACTGTATCGGAATTTTTTTTTTTTTTTGAATGAAGCTGTATTTGTTTCCTATGGCTCCTATAACAAATGACCACAAACCAGGGGGCTTAAAACAACAGAAATGTATTCTTTCAGGGTTCTGGAGGTCAGAAATTCACACTGGTTTCATTAGGCTGAAATGAAAGTGACAACAGACCATGCTCCCTCTGCATCTCTAAATTGCGTCTTCCAGCTCTGGTGGCTGTTGGCTTTCATTTGCTTGTGGTGGCACCACTGTAATCTCTGCGATCTTCACATTGCCTTCTCTTCAGATTGCCCTTTGCCTCATTCTGATAAGGAAATGTGGTTCAATTTAGCTCTCTCCCTCTAAAATAGTCCAATATAATCTCCCCACCTCTAGATCCTTGATTTAATGGCATCTGCAAAGACCCTTTTAACATAAAAGGCAACATTTACAGGTTCCATCTGATATTTTGAGTGGCTGTTTTTCAGCCTGATTGAAGCCAACCCAACAAAGTGACTTCTTTCAGAATGTTTCTGTAAAGGGGAACAAAGAAATGGGGAACAAAGGGGAAGGTGGAAATTATCCCCTCAGTAATACTCACAGGGTTTGCCTTCTTCACACACACATCCTCCAAACAAACATACATGATTCCCATGTTATTTATTTCACTCTCTCATCACACGGATCCATTCATTCCTCTGACATGTTTGAGCAAAGCACATATGGCAGTTTAATATTGTTATTTACTGTGCGTTGAAAAGAAACCTGAATGCATCTGATAGACAAGAGATAGTTTTCATGATTCTAAATAACATCTAACAATCTTTTTATTTATTTTCTTTACTTTTGCCTTAAAAGGGTAAGTCTTTGTTATCAAAATTTGCAGTCAATACATTTTGAAACCTTTGCATATGTTGTCCTGTTTGGCTAACCAATGAGATTTCTTATGATATCTGAATGTGATTCCTTCTCTATTGTATTCCAGAACTTTGAATTACATTACTTTTACATTCTCAATAGGTATATTATATTTGCCAATTAATAAATTCCCATGTGCTTGTCTCCTTATTTGTTTTCCAAAAGATTTGAGCCCTGTTCTACCTGTGGCATATAGTATGAAAACTGTCTGGAGGAAAAAGAGCTGTTATGGAAAGAATGTCTTACTTTTTTTCCCCATAATTCACAACAAAGTCTAGGAAACGAATTTATTCTGAATGCCTATTTGAATTATGCATGGACTGTCTGGTATATAGCACTCAAGAACAGTACCTGACACATAAGTAGGTTCACAATAAATATTTTTGAATGAATTAGTGAATGAACAGCAAAATAATAAATAAGATCCTTTATGCCAATTTTATTATTAGCTATTAAAAGCATTTATAAAGTAACAAATTTTAACTGGTGTGCATATATTTAGGAATATATTCTTTTATGGGTGAAAAGATCTGAAAGAGTAATTACTTACACAATGATAGAGTGTAGCAACTTAAAAAAATATTTCTTTTGAAGAAGGCATATGATCAAAGATCATGCCTGGCAGCATTTGGCTGTGTGATGTTATATTCAAGAACAGTACAATAAAATGAGACAGACTTGCTCATTTTAAGTATCCATGATGTATGCTTCAGATTTGTGACCTTGAGGTAATTATTTTATGTGCCTATTTCTTCATTTCCTCATCTGGAAAACTAGGCTATCTACCTCATATGATAATTAGGATAATGCATATAAAGGGCCTAATATTGTCCCAGACATAGAGTATTGGTTAATATTTTTCATCATTGTCAATCATCATCATCATCATCATGGACAGCTGTCTGTTTTACACACGTTTCAAGTACAGCTAGTCTTTTCAAACTTTTTATAATATGAGCCTAATTCTTCTTGATCTGACCAGTTTTCAGCACATAATTTATTTGAAAGCCCCTTAAAATTCCCTTATAAAATTATACAGAGTATAAATAACATTTAAGTGAATATAGTATTAGTAGATTCTGTTAACATCTTTGGCTCTTTCCTAACTGCTCTATACCTAGATGATTCTTAAATTGCTAGACTTTGCCTCTGAAACCCAGATCTCCACATTTAATTGCCTTCTTGGATTTAGCCCTTCGATACTTCAAAAGCAGCATGTTTAATGACAAATTGGTGATCTTCCACTCTACCTTTGTCTTCTTTAGTCTTCTCTTTTCAGCAAATGCCACAATTGTCCATCCATTTGGGCAAACCACAAATATAGCAGTTACTTTAGTATCTCCCTCTCCTTCATTTTCCATATCCAGCCTCTCACAACGACTTTCAATATTCCAACTAATCCATCCTCAAATTTTACTTCAACCCCTCCTTAAATCTCAACTTAATTACCACTTCTTGAGGAAATCTCTCCTACTGTCTGCCCTTACACGTATACATTTGTGTGTGGGTCTTGATGTAAAATATATTTCCTACTGTTGATCTCAGACAAAAATTATAAAACCCTGGTTATAGGGACATGACTGATACCTAGTAGATATTTAATAAATATACATTCAATCAATCAATCAATTATTACTTACCCATCTTAATATTCAGTTTGATCATTTTAGGCTATAGACTTTGTCAGTAGAGTTTGTGAATAAAGTGACATATTTCTGTGTACATTTTTCAAAGAAATATTTATAATTCACAAGATTCTATAGCAAAGGTTTCTACCTTCATTTAATGTTAGTCTGGTCAGTGAATATACATATGGTTATTAAGTAGCTCAATAGTTCAACTTCATTATTAATAAGTTTTGTAATATATTAGATTAAAGTTTTATTCAAATCCCACTGTCTTTGTCAGTAGTAATGTATTCTTTATTATTAGTCAGAGTGGTTATTCTTATAAAGCGATACTGGCAAGTTTACATACACATTTATTTCACAAACATTAATTGGGTGCATAATTTATGCCAGGCATTTTTCCAGGACCTGGGTATACCAAAATGAATATGATAAATTCAAGGAGCACTTACTTATGAGAACTAATCAATTAATTCTACAAATGTCTGTTGAGTACTTATGTTCAGGAACTATATTCAGGTCTGAAATAATATAGTGATGAAAAATATAGGTAGTCTTTGTGTTTCTGACCTTGAGACAACGATTCAAATTCAAATAATTTGTCAGAGCGGTGGTCCCAGAAAACACTGACAGGAAGAGCAGAATTAAGATAGAGAAGAAAAGACACCCAATATGGAATTGGTTATCAAGCAAGTGACCACTACAGGTAACTGGAACTTAATCCTGCTGAGAAGTCACCTCACTTCTGCCTCCTGATAACTGCCAGTCTACTGTGGGCTGCTCCCCAGGGACTTTAATTCTCAGGTACTTGTGGACTGCCCTGTAAGCAGTTAAGGTCCTGGCACAGAGCTGCAGATATTGGGAATATCTGCATATAAGTGCATTAGAAAGGCAGCCTCAGAAGACATGTACTATAGTGCATATCTTAGGCTTCAGTAGATCAACTTAAGAGAGTGTGTGACTACCTTCTGCTATTGTTTAAAACTAAAAAAGATTATTTTCTTAGTTGACTGATGATCTCCTTTTAGCTTTTTTTTTTCCAGTATGGGAATTAAATGACTGCTTTTTTCCTGAAATCTCTATTTTCAAGTTTTGAATTACTTCCAAGTTATTTCTTTTCATGGCTCTGTATTGAACCTTCTCTACAAGTTGGATATTTGAGGCATAGGAATACAAGAATATGAATAAGTATAACTAATGTTTATTGAGTGTCTCATGATGTACCAGTAACTGTTAATAGGTTTACGTTAATAGCCTTACTTAATCCTAACACTCTGAGGTCCTTACAATCATTGTCCTCATTTTACAGATAAACTGAGGATAGAAAATAAAGGAAATTGCAGAAAATTTCAGAGCTAATAAATAATGAGGTCAGGACTCAAACCCAGGTCTGATTTCAAAGTCCATCAATACTCTAGTAACCTCATACACAATCAAGAAAGACACTCTAGAAAATTCCATGGACTCAAACCCTCCTGAAAGAAGGGATACATGGCTACTATAAATAAATTCATTTTGAAGCTAGTGAAGAAATTATAGGTTACAATTTAAGCAGAACATAAATTGGATAAATTTATTTATAAATTGGGTAAATTGGTTAAGAATGTGGCATTGGGGCTCAACTGTATTATACAGACAGGAATCCCACTCCACCAGTTAATGCTCTTTTGGTGTGAATAAATTAGTTAACACCTCTATACCTCCTTTGCTTTATCTCTACTTAAGAATCATAATGTCATCAAACTCAGAATTGCTGTGGAAATTAAATGGGATCATATATGAAACATGTGTCTGTCCCAAAGTAAGCCTTCAAGTAATGTTAACCTGAATCAATAATCACAATATGAGAAGAAAATATTCAGAAGAAATTAGCCATTTTTGTATACAAAATATTATACAGTGTTACTTTAAATGTCAACAAAATTAGTAATAACCTTATTACCAAAAAAGGCAATAAAGAACACAGTCTTCTAACACCCTGGTATTATAAGCACTGAATAACTATTTGTCGAATGAATGAATAAAATGTTAATTATTTTCCTTGAAAAGATATGTACAACTTTTCAATTTTTGAGAAAATGCCTTCAAAAAACACAAGTCTGAATAACCCTTGTGGTTGTAAGTAGATCTTTCATGGCAAAACAAACAAACAAACAACCAAAACAGTGTTCTATGGAAAAAGTAGCTAGTTTAGCTCACAACTCACTTAGATGTCTTTCCTCAAGACACCTATCCCACTCATTTATGATTGAAGTCCTTTGTGCATAGAAAGACTGTGAAAAGGTATGTACTCAAGGGTCAAGTTATAATGAAATTTATAATGTGCAGTGTTTCATCACAGACATTCTTGTTTTTTCTCTTTTTCTTTTTTTTTTTTTAAGATTTTATTTATTCATTTGACACAGAGAGAGAGTGAGAAGCAGCACAAGCAGGGGATGCTGCAGGTAGAGGGAGAAGTAGGCTTTCCACTGGGCAAGGAGCCTGACACGGGGTCAATCCCAGGACCCTGGGATCGTGACTTGAGCTGAAGACAGATGCTTAATTTGACTGAGCCACCCAGGCGCCCCCTCTTTGTTTTTTTAATTTTTAAAAATTTTATTATTATTTTCCCCCAGGGGTACAGGTCTGTGAATCATCAGGCTTACACCTTTCACAGCATTCACCAAAGCACAAACCCTTCCCAATGTCCATAACCCAGCCACCCTATCCCTACCCTCCCACCCCCAGTAACCCTCAGTTTGTTTTGTGAGATTAAGAGTCTCTTATGGTTTGTCTCCTCCCTGATCCCATTTTGTTTCATTTTTTTCCCTCCCTACCGCCCATGACCCCCTGCCCTCTTTTTTTCTTTTGAACTTTTTTTTCTTTTGAGTGCTTGGTGGTGAATGAAAACGGTGAACCCATTAGTGGAGTTGGTGCCTGGCCTTGATCTGTGCGAAAGTGCTGCACTTTCACCCACCACTGTTTTCACTCCATTGGTGCAAATTATGACATTGCAAAAAAAGGGCAAATATATATTTTTATCATTTTGAAAATATTTTTGGCCTTGAAAAACTCTCTAAAACCTCCTGGGATCATACTTAGACAATTGCTTGGCCATAATATAAAAATTCCTAAACATAAATATGAAATATTTCTGCATAGGAAACAAGTATGTTATTCTTCCAGGAGATGTTGAATGTTTAATCCTAAATTGTCCATACTTCCCAAATAATCTCTTTTGGATGTACTATTTATCCCAACTATTTAAATGAACTTATATTTTTAACCTGAAACTATTGAGGGACGAATAACAAGCTTATTACATATGGCTGAATTTTCCAAATTAAACAATTCGGTTAACTTCTCATTTGTTCCACTTTCATGTTTTTATTTTTTTTTTTTAATTTTTAAAAAAGATTGTATTTATTTATTTGTCAGAGAGAGAGAGAGCACACAAGCAGGGGGAGTGGCAGACAGAGCAGGCAGAGGGAGAAGCAGGCTCTCCGCTGAGCAAGGAGCCTGATGCGGGACTCAATCTCAGGACCCTGGGATCATGACCTGAGGTGTAGGCAGATGCTTAACTGACTGAGCCACCCAGGTGTCCCCTCTACTTTCATGTTTAAACTGAGATTTGTTAAAAGTTAATACAAAGAATAGCATATTATAAACAATTAAATAAACTAAAATTACTGTGATGCTCTATACACACTGAATGCCTTTTGGAACCATTGCTTCCCTTAAGAGAACAATGTGTTGATGCTAATTACAAAGAAAACAAAAGAGAAATAGTGGTCATCTTTTTGTTATTTTATTTTAAAGTAGCAACTGTTTAATTTGAAGATTCTGTCTTGTGGTCTGTCAAAGTTCCACACAAGCTGTTTTTTATTCTTAGTTATATAATCTGATATATCATTAGGTGAGTGCTTATAGTATCACCACAATTATTTGGTTATGTTTACTATATCTCACACTATGTGGCTACTTGTTATTGAATTAGAGTGATTATAGCACTCTCTTTGTTTTATTATGTTATTATTGTCATTGTTTGTCAATTTCCATGAAAAGACAGCTTCACCTGGATCACCAATCAGTCAGAAAACAAAGAGTGGTAAAATAAAAATAAAACTAATTAATTTAACAAATCTTGAGAGCCACCTACGTAAGGTTGTTTGCTAGAAGCTATGAAGTAAACAAACTTGTCACCAAGTAACCTAGAATCTGATAAAAGCTAGAATTCAGATGAGGGAAAGTTACTTGCAAATGGGAAAATTTATTTTTACCCTGAAATAATAAAATGTGTTATGTTTTTTAGTCTTCAATGATGCTTTAACCGTTAGACTTCTTCAATTCTCACATCTTGCATTATTAAAATTAAACATTTTCTACATGCTGTTCAAAGTATTATAAAGTTATCAAGTACAGTGCAGACTTCCAAATATATGCTAAAATAGGGCTTAAGCAATTGAAACAGTTGTAATGCTGTCTTCTCTGTAGGAGATAAATGTAGGCAGTAAAGTGAGAAAACCTGAATTTTATACCATTTACTTGGAACAGACTGTAGCTAGGAGGTCCATTGGCCCATGAATACAGCACCCAGGGGCCTCCAAAGATCCTGTGTTCCAGTTCTGTCCTATCACTAATTTGCAGAGTAACTTTAATGGAGCGACTCAAATACAATGTCCTTTTTTTTTTTACCCCCGTTTACAATGTTTCATTTTTATTGCACACAGGGAACTCAAAAAATTTAGACTTACAGGTAAACTTTATTTTCAAGTAACTTGACTATTTGTATATATTCATCTGTAAATTTATGAACATAAATATAAAAAATAAGATTTTCAGTGGTGGTTTAATAAACCACTTTATTGAGCTTATGCCTATTGCCAAATAAAGCCAACAGTATATCCAACTACACAGTATATTAAAGAGAAACTAATTTTAATGATTAATATTGCTGAGAGACAATTCTACATGAATATTTCATGCTACTGCACAATCTGGGCTTTCTGAACAAAAAACTGGCAAAACTTGATTAAAGGATGATTGAATAGCAAACATGTCCTAAAAGCTAGAGATTGTGTATTGCTCCACAGAGATTTATAAACTTATCTTACCGAGAGCTATTTATTTGCACTCTGATGTGTGAAGGCAGAGGGCTTCTCCACCCACCAGAGAAGATTCCTTTGCATTCCAGAGTAATGGTCTTTCAGTCTAGTGGTAGGATGGGCCAGTGTGCCAGCCGCCTTTTTAAAGTTCTGAGTCTCATAATTGACCTGTGGTTTGAACCACTGCATGAACAGACCGGGCAGCATCGGGCTCTCTTCATATCAGCCCATGAGGAGCCAGTGCTGAGAAGCTACGTGAGAAATCGATGGTCTGTTCTCTGATCCACAGACTGGTGCTCCCTGTAAGAATATCTTTCTGTCTATGTCTATCTATCCACCCATCCATCTGTCTAAACTCACCAATTATCACTTATATCACTGTTTTAGATTATTCAGAAATCTCGTGACTTTCTTTTCCTTCTTATAAGCTTATGAGAAAAGATTTAAGTAAGCCATGCCAACTGAAATAGTGTTATGTTTTCATAATACAAATATTGCTCTTTAAGTTTTGCTAATTTTATTTGAAGGTTTTAAAAATAATACTTCAAGTACACTCATGGTTGAGGTATAGTCTTCTTCCCTCAGAGTTTATATTGCATTCACATTCAGTGACCTCTAAATGATTGTTAAATTTTGTAAAACAAATTTTGTGAAGTATGCTTTAAAAAGAAAAAAATTTTAAATATTATTGATACATATATTGATCCACTTAAAAGCAAATGTGTGTACTTATTTCACAAAAGTTTAGTTTCTTTATAATAAAATACCAAATTTAGTTTCTTTGTTAATAATTTAGTTTCTTTAATAATAATTTAGTTTCTTTTTTAATTTAGTTTATTAATAAAAATTTAGTTTCTAGGGGCGCCTGGGTGGCTCAGTGGGTTAAAGCCTCTGCCTTCAGCTCAGGTCATGATCCCAATGTCCTGGGATCGAGTCCCGCATCAGGCTCTTTGCTCAGCAGGGAGCCTGCTTCCTCCTCTCGCTCTGCCTGCCTCTCTGCCTACTTTTAATCTCTCTCTGTCAAATAAATAAATAAATAATCTTTTTAAAAACTTTAGTTTCTTTATTAATAAAAAAATCAAATTCAGAAATACTTTCTGAATCAAGACTTCCTTGAAAAGAATGTTTTAAAATGTGCCTGTAAGAAAGAAGCCTGTTATCTGTTTTATATTGACTGGGAATTTAATATATCAGGAAAATTATAGAAACAAGAATGATGCATAGAGAGATTTAAAACACTAATCGAACAGAAAAGACAGTACCACACATACAGGATCTTGTTAGAAGTAGTTTTGTGTTTGGGTTTTTTTTCCCCCCCTTAGGAAAAGTATAGCTTCTCTTTGGGAAAATTGAGATTTGGTCACACTTCAGAGCCTTTGATAAGTGCTTTGATGTTCAATAAGAAAGAAAAAAAGGATGTTGCTTTTGCAAAGAGAATCAAGAAAATAATACCAGTTTCAGCAAAAGAGCATTGTTTTATGTACTCTATCACACACTACCCAGAATGTAAAGAGGCCCTTTTCATTAAACTAGAGTAAATATATTTTGTTTGAAAAAAAATGGGGCACAGATATGAAAATAATAACTAAGCAATACAACATACTAATTGCTTTGTATATAGCAGGTAGTCAATATTTTTTTCTTAGGTTGAGCAGAAGGAGCGCAGTAAATTAGTCACACAGAGGGTGTCATGTACCCCCAAATGTTTGTTCATATAGTAGAAATGTATCACTCTAGTGAACAGAGAGAGTACGGGTTGGTGTGTATGTAAACAACAATTTTGCAAAAGGAATGTTTGCTCAATTTAAACATTGACTTCCAAGAAGGTGGTACTGCAGGGTTCTAATGAGCTTTTCTTTGAATGTAGTATTTGACAACTTTAATAAAATGGTTATATTCATAATATGATGGAACTTTGTGGATGCAGAAATAATTTTTAGCAAATTTACTTAAGGGATTTAATGCAACTGATTAATTTGGAAGTAATAGAGTTCTGATAGTTCCAAAATGTAGGACATCTGCCTCTTGATGTAAGGGAGGGAAGTATTGGGGCAAAACCTATAGAAATGACAACTGTAACAAGAGCTCCTTTCTCTCCAAAGGTGACTGCAGAACCAGGTGTGAATGTAGCTGTAGAGTTTATGGGCCAGGACAGAACTGTGCTATCATGTGAAAGTGAATTTAAAAGATTTCAAAAGGAATCAATATCCAGAGGATCTACATGAGTTTTTAAAATGTGCAATTATGTTAATTTGAATGGGTTGAAGGGAAGATGAGCTGAAATTAGCAGGGAGAGGATAAGAACCTCTGGGTGATGGGACAGACTTAGCTGATGATTCTGGGATTGGAGTGAGGCAATTTTTATGAGGTTTTGCCAATGTTAAGAGAGGTTTTGTAGAAAGTACTAAATCTAACAGTAGGAATGTGAAAAAAAATTTCTTAAGAATAGTGCAATTATTTGGATAGAGAAAATATTGAGTAGAAAATAAAATATAAGGAGAATAATTGTTGCAGGGATTGTTGAAATTGAGAATGTAAATAAAGAGGAAATTTCAATCTGGGGACCAAGTAAGGACTGATCAAACCAAGCTGATGGAACAGGAGCTGCCAACACGATTTCTTATTTAATGCTGATGGTGTAGCAGAACTTTATTGCCTATTGCCTGTATTACTTTCATAATTTTCCCATGGAATTATCTACCTTTGATATAATACATGTCTAATCCATCTATAAGATTACTTCCAGCGTCAAAAGTCTAAATCACAAGTTAATAATCTACTCATCATTCAAGGCTCAGATGTTCCAAGGGCCACATCTCACTCTCCCCCTGCCCCTGCCACAACTGGAATCAATCCTTCTTCTACTTTCCCCTAGAATTTTGCTTTGGATTTCTAGTTCCATAATTAATTGAAGTCCACATCAATCTGTTACTTGATTCTGTATATGTCACTAGCATGTGGCTGAAAACATCAAAGTTAGGATTTTTCTTACCGGTATCCTACTCTTAGTTAATTAAAAGCCCAACAAAACAAACAAACAAAAAAAACAAAATGTTCTTTGTCTGAGAGATGTGCAGGCTAAGCCAGAGATAAAAAAAAAAAAAAATGGGTTATGACTACCAAACCAAACAAATAGTGCTTTCTGGGGATTGGGTTTAGAGAAAGGCCTTTCTGATTAAGCAGAGACAGTATGGTTGTCTAACAAAGAAACGTTGAGTTTATTAAACATTTTTCAAATTAGAGATTGCTCATTTTATTCATTTCAACAGTTTGTATGATAACCCCCCCATACTGTACAGAAGATTGATTTTCAGTTCTCGAGAATAGGGAACTGGAAGTTTCAAGGATCTGTCATCAGGGACAAAGAGAAAGTTGGAGGAAAATTATAACCCGTGGTTCAAACTCGGCAGAGCCTACCAGCTACATGTTTCCCTAAAGCTATTAGGAAGGAGAAGCTAACAAAGAATGTAATCAAATAAACCTTCTCTGAAGAAGCTATCTTGCATCAGTGGTAGAGATACTAAGATTTAAAAAGATATGAATACCTTTGGCTGACTGATAATTTTATATACATTCAACTTGATATTTTTAAAATATTTGCTACATTTTTAGTGGGGGGATGATATAGTACTGTTAAAATAATATGGAGAAGCAAATTAATGTAATATTTCATGTTCCCTGGTCTAAATAGAATCATCATCTGAAAACAAACTGGCAAGACTTTTCCCCTTTTGGGCGCCTGGGTGGCTCAGTGGGTTAAAGCCTCTGCTTTCGGCTTAGGTCATGATCTCAGGGTCCTGGGATCGAGGCCCACATCGGGCTCTCTGCTCAGCGGGGAGCCTGCTTCCCCCTCTCTCTCTCTGCCTGCCTCTCTGCCTCCTTGTGATCTCTCTCCTTCTGTGAAATAAAAATAAAATCTTTAAAAAAAATAAATAAATAAAAGACTTTTCCCCTTTTTTATGTTTCTTACATTTTCTTGTTTTCCTTTGAGAGTTTTCCCAAACCAATAACTCCTTGGTTAGTATAATAAAGGCTTAAATTTGCATAATATATTAAAATTTAAATTTAAATATTATTTATTAAAAATTGTCTGTTTTGTCATATGTTCTGGGCTCAGGATATCAGCAACTGTGACTACCCTCTGGCCTACAGTCAGATAGCTCAGAATAAAGATCTCCACATCCAATTTTTCAAGTAATTTTCATTTTGGAATAATAGAATCTTGTATGTTGGATTCAGTGTAAGTTTCATACATACCTAAAGCAAAGAACTGATGAAACTTTTTGATCACATTTGGTTCGTGTCTCTTTAGTATCTTTATGAGTGATCAAGTAAACATACAGGGAGTAGAGGCACAAAGAATTGTTCGTGTTTTTTAAAGAGGATTAGAATCATATTTTTCCAGGAAAGGGAATAATAATAAAAATAAGGGAAATTAAATGCCCTATTTTTATCTGGCAGATATTCTACAAAATGCTTTAGCTTAATTTTTTCTTGTCATTTTCCTCCTTTTTTTTATTAATTACACCTGAACTATCTTAGAATTTATATTAGCTCACTGCGCTTCACAGGTAATTTAAACAATCCCTATCTGAACTAATCTTTACCTCACATTCCCTATGATTCTCCTTAGATCCCTTCTATTCAATTTCTGGTCCTGAAAGCCTTGATGCAAATTGCTCAGTTAGTAGCTCCAGATTTTAATCTAAAAATGTAAACTATTTTGCAACTAATAACCTCAATTCTCAAAAAAGAAGTAAAAAAGAAAAAAAAAGAAGAAAAAGAAAGAATATACTTTACCTTTTAAATACAACAATGAACACATGACCAATAATTCCATTCCAGATAGTTCAGATTTTGTGATTAGCTGAAACTACTTGATATATTTCTTTATTTTTCTAAAATATACATTTAAAAGAACATATATTCGGAAAGGGCGATGGAGTCTGACTTTACCAGCACTTTAACTTCCAGCTATATTTTAATATTTTTTAAACTAGTTTTATAAACAACAGTACACACCCCATTGTATTAATTACTTTCTGATTTTTTAACTTTATTTTTTAAGATTTTATTTATTTATTTGACACAGAGAGAGAGAGAGAGCTTACCAGTAGGCAGAGAGGCAGGCAGAGAGAGAGGAGGAAGCAGGCTCCCCACCGAGCAGGGAGCCCAATGCGGGCCTCGATCCCAGGACCCTGAGACCATGACCTGAGCCGAAGGCAGAGGCTTTAACCCATTGAGCCACCCAGGCGCCCTGATTTTTTTAACTCTTTTGTCCAAGGCCTGTTCATATTACACATGCATATTTGCTGGCAATTCAACATAATAATCTGATTGAGTTCTGCCAAAGAATAATTATTCCATTAAGAGGCAAAACCTTGAACACTTCTTTCTAAATTTCACATTCGACTTATTAGAGAATATAATGTAAATAGCTAAAACACCCAAAAGGGATTCTTCACCCTTAGTGCTCCCACTGATCTGAAGGACAATTTAGCAATTCCAAAAGTTCCCTCCCCTCTTTTCAGGACAGGGTCTGACTCTAAGTGGTGGTTTGATTTTAACTCCTTTGACAAAGCCTATCTTCAGCCCACTTTATCGTTTCACCTAAACTGTGATTTGTGGTTACCAGAAGTAGCCGGCATGACTTGTAAACCAATTACGGCTCTAAATCAATTCTTTTCTTGTTTCCCTAGTTCACATTCATTTCCATAAGAATTAATGGTTTGATGGGACAGACTTTTTTTTTCCAAGTGTTGATCCTCGCTGATTGAAATATAGCCACTGTTCCTTGTTACACAAGTTGTAAACTCAGTAGAAGGGGACTTTGGGGGATGTTTCAACACTCCTTATTTAATGAAAACAAGGAAGGGTCTCTGTTTCCATACATCACTAAAAGGTTTCTAAAGTCCAAAAATATGTTTGAATACATTTACATAATGGAGAAAGGCAGTGATAAAGAAGGAAAAGAAGAAAAATAGAATTAAGTTCTTTGTGAATACTTTGGGTAATCCATTGAAAACCCGACTTTCATACAAAGTACACAAAATGGCTGTCACCAATGAAATAAGACTTTGCCAAAATTGTCTTCAGAACTATAAGTAACTGAAGTGTGGCTTTCCTGACAGCATTGTATAATGAAAATAGCTCAGTACAAAATATTCCTTGTTCCAGGAAATTTGGTCTTGTAACAACTTTAAGAAATTTTCTGAGGGTGGGTGAGAGTTAATACCTAAAATAAATAAGTGGTTACTTAGCTACATACAGATTTTTTTTTTAATTTTATTTTTATTATTTGCCCAAGGGGTACAGGTCTGTGAATCATCAGGCTTACATCTTTCACAACTACATACAGATTTTTAACAAACAACCACCCTGTAAAAATGTCCAAATCCCCCCCCACGTATCCACCTCCTCTCCCCCTTCTCTAAATTATTTTTCACTGTAGCATATTATGTATTTTATCTATCTAACAATGTATGTGTGCTGTGCAGTATGTGCGTTAAGTGTGTGTGCGTACACACACATATATTATTTATCATGTTTATTATCTGAACTTCCCTCAGGATTGTAAGATCCTGGAAGGCAGGGACATTTTCCTTTGGGTTTACTATTGTTTCCTCAGCTTCTACACCAGGGCCAGCCATATAATTGTATTCAATCAACATTTGTTGAATGGTTGACTGAAACTTGAAAGGCTGCTGCAAAGAGAAGTCTACAGTGGTTATATTTCTCTTCTAAGGAATGAAAGCTGCTTATCACTTCTAGAATGAAGCACTAACTTTGGAAAATGAGGCATGTGATCAATACACTCTAGTGCTGCTTGGTGGCAGTTTTCCTAATAGTGAAAGTAGCAGTTATTAGAGTCTAGTAAACAAACTCCTTGAGGTAAAATTGCACAATGGCACAATAAGGATGAGAAGGGGAAATGTACTATCCCCCTTGCTGTCAAGAGCACTTATTACTGAAGTTATATACAGTTCCTGTGGTACATTGATAATACAACTGATAAATTTTGGACTTTTTAATTAATTGTTCATAAATTCTCTGTAGAGAATATATATCATGACTGCCCTCGCAGGGCACACAGCTCCCCACTGATACCTCCCCAGATTCCTCCAGACCTGTCCTCTACTGGAAGGAGAAGACTGAGACACTTCATGTACCATTTTTGTCTTATTTACTTATTCAAGTAATATTTACTGGAGAGGTAAAACAAAGTAATTTGTTAGATCCAACAATGAAAAAAAGAAGTGACCTATATAAGTTTTTGGTTTAATGGGTTTGTTAAACGAGAAAACACTGAATCATGAGCAGGTGTGTGTGGAAAGTCCTCAAGTTTGCCCTTGGACACATGAAGTTGGAGATGTTGAATTCCCCAAATAATTACTGTACCATCTGTTAGTAAAGCAAAACTAAATGTATTGGAACTTACTGCTACAAGAAACTAGCCTGTAAAAGAGTGTAAATGTCTCAAAAGGGGGAAGTCAGAGGTGACATGTTTTTAAATTTTGAGGTCTGGTATCAAGGAGTTTAAAGTAGGTTTTGTCAAGACAGAGAAGTAGTTGGAGTTGGGCGACATTCATGTCATACTAGTTTAGGATTGTTGGACACAGCAAAGTTCGTGAAGTCAGTATTGACAAGCAAACTTTCTCCAGTAGTCTGCTGTCTAAACTGATTTGCAGGAATTTCTGAAGCAAACAATGGAATTATAGGATTACAGTCTTATCTCTTCTGTGTTAAGGTTTACTGAAACAAAAACTAGGATGGTCTGACACATTTGGTCTCAGTTCTTAGAGGTAGCCTTTGGGACATCCAAGGCACATGTTGAATAAACAGTTGGAATTCAGAAGTATAGTATAAAATTTAGGAATAATCATTCTATAGATTATAATAGAGATCTGGAGTTGGTTCTGTTCAAGATTACCCAGAAAGAGAAAAGAAGTAGCATAGGATAGAGTATTGAGAAACAACAATATTTAACAGCCCGTTATTGGAAGATGAGCATTCAAGGGACATTGTGAAGTGGCCAGCTATGTATGAAGATAAACAAGAGAGTGTAAGGAGGGTCCTTCAAGAAAGAAGGAGTGATCAGCAAAGCCAATGCTGCAGAGTGTTCAGGTAATATGAGGACACCAAAATGTCCATTTAGTAACTTGAAGTCATTGTTAATCTTAGTGTGAGCTGTTTGGTGAATTTATAGAGGCAAAAAATAGATTAGGAAAGTGTAAAAAGGGAATGAGTAGATAGAGAATTGACAGTACTTCAAGAATTTTGGCTGAACAAGAGAAAGATAAGTTGATAACTGTAGGAATGTGACAAGTTGATTTTTTTTTTCATGTGAGTGAGATTTGAATATATTTAAATATGCATAGTCTCTGTCACTATTCTCCATAATCTTATAAAAAAAGTAAATGCATCATTTCTTTATTCCTTCTTTCCTTCCATGTACCTATTCATCATGTATTTTGTCTAGCAACGAAGAGACACAGACCTTGACCCTAAGGAACTTACAGTCTCATAGAAGACCAGCATGTTGAGGAGAAATCCCAGTAGGTGTATAAACATCCTATCCCTGTTATTGCATCATTAGTATAAATGCAGTTTAAGTTTTTATGTTTTTTCCCAAAGTGATGACTTTACATTGCTTTACAATGCAAGCATTAGACGAAAGATTGAACTGTGTTTTGAAGCCCCAGCCAAATTTCCTCCGGACACAGCTGGCTCCACACAGGGATGAAACCTGCAACTTAGAGCTCATTAACGTGATGGAACAATCAAGTGAACTAGCAGGTACAAACCTAAGACAAAAAAATAACATCAGGGCACCTGGGTGGCTCAGTGGGTTAAAGCCACTGCCTTCAGCTCAGGTCATGATCCCAGGGTCCTGGGATCGAGGCCCACATCGGGCTTTCTGCTCAGTAGGGAGCCTGCTTCCTCCTCTCTCCTCTCTCTCTGCCTGCCTCTCTGCCTACTTGTGATCTCTCTCTCTGTGTGTCAAATGAATAAATAAAATCTTTTAAAAAAAATAACACCATTAAAAAAAATAATAATAAAAGCCTAAGTTCAGAGTGGGGGAATAAAATTTCAATCTGTTGAGACAAGATACTTCTTAACATACACCTGAATTTACTATTAAACTAACTCTTCTTTCATTTCAATGCTAAAAATATTTTCCCCAAACTCCTTAAACCAAAGGTGCTGTAAGTGAACTAGAATATACATAGGGAGTCATGCTGCATTCTCATGCTGCTAATTGGAATTTTGATGAATATAATACAGAAGCAAGACAAGACAAGAGCAAAGTATTTCCATTGGTTTCACTTACCCATGTTTCTGCATCTTAATCAGAGCCTTGTTAATATTTAAATATGCATTTAAAACCCCAAGTGTATAGGCAGTCATGGAAGTTTCATTAATAACTATAATTTGTATAAGAAGATATATGCCAAAGACAAATGCTTAACTATGAATTTTAATTGGAGTTATAAAAGCTTATTCTGTAGCTTAAAAATGTTAAAAAAAATTGCAGCAGGAAATGAACTTATGTTTTGGTACTAAGATGCACTGTGGTTTATCATTTACTGAAAAGAAGTTAGATTTTTATCTTAAAATCATATTTCTCCATCAGCTATATACCACTGTTTTTTCATGTGGGGCTATTTAGAAACAAGCAAATGGGAAAAGGATCTTCAGGGAAAAGAGATATTGACATTACTTGAAATGCCTTATATTCTGCAGATCCTGAGCTATGAAGCCTTCAAAAAGGACATAATGGAGCAGGGAAAGCTGTCACTCTAGAGCTGTGACTCTTTTCTCCTTTGGCAGTCATGCTTCAAATGGGTCCTTCTGCAGAGGAATAGCTTGAAGTAATAATCACCATTCCCTCCTCACAGCAGTCTGCCACAGAACAAAACTCCCTGGAAGAATGCCAGTTAAAACGATGAAGTATATCTTTTCTATACATCCACAAGGATACTTGCCTACTGTCTTCTAGGTTCTAAAGGAGAGGATATAGTGCATTGTTAGCAACTGCTCTAAATCTTCCTTACTATGTGCCGCTTAACCTTCTATTGACAAGAGGAAAGATACAAGAGACTTTCTACCACATAAGAAACATTCAGATTTCCGTTCTTAGGATGAGCTCTGACTCAAATATTGTTTTATACTGAGTATTAGCATGGAGTAGGCATTGAACATTACATTTACAGAGAAGAAGCATATTTTTAGAGTAATATGATAATCACTTATGAGATGTTACTAAATATCCCCAAAGCTTTTATGCAAAGACAGAAGGAATCTTGAAACCAAAACAGATTGAGTTACTTGAAATTTTAACAAGTGGGTTGGTTTAGAATTCCCATCAGAAGCAGTTGATTAAGCTGTGAAGGTAGAAGTCATTTGACTTGATGCACACACGAAGCAAAGATCAGCCCTACACATGAAAACCTACTATATGAAAAAGGCTACCTGCCGCAAAACGTGATTCCTGTTAGCCTGCCCCCCAATAATCTGTCTTGGAGCTACTGTGGAAGAATAAAACCTCAAGTCCTTCTACTGCCCTATAAGACCCAACATTTTCAAACTCTTTTCTGCCTCCCCTTCCCCTCACATTTGATCTGTTTTCCTCTTTCCCTGAGTCATTCCACCGCAGGCATAAGCTACTTAGCTATTTATTGGAACACTCCATTTGCAATCTCATCTAAAGGCCTTTACCTGAATTGTTCTTCCTCTATGAAATTGCTTGGGTAACTCTGTTACCTCTTTTAGTAAAGTGTCCTAAGTTTTCCTTCTTAGGTAGTCTGCTCTAACTGTCTTACTGAATACTGCAACGGATCCCTGCCCCATTCCCCATTCCCCTCTTCTAATATTTTTTCATAGTACTTACCACTATCTAACATAAAATAAAATTTCTATATTTTTTATGCTTATTGTTCATTGTCCGCCTCATTTCCTGCATGAAGTTCCCCCTCATCCCATTTATCTCTAGGAGCAGGAATCTTTGCCTGTTATGTTCATTGTTGTATCCCAAATGCTAAAAACTGGGCCTGACACATTAAAAACACTTAATAAATATTTATTGAATGAATGTATTAATGAAACCATGAACCATCTTCTTTTCTCATTATCCTAAAAGGCACTAGATTCAACTCTCCTAAATAAAATTTTAAAAGTAATTAACTTAGTAACTTAATATCCTATTAATAGAGCCCTTTCTTTAGATTCAGATGCTGACACCAAGAGGTCCTTAAAGGAATTCATTTTGCTAACTGTAATGAAATAACATGTTCGCATACTCAGTAATAAGTATTTGCATATTGAGTTTATCAAATGACCTACCTCGTATTTAAGTGAGCAGAGACCTGACAGAATCAAACTAAATACCTAGTTTTTGATGAAGAGACTTGAAAAGAAAATTTGCTGCTGGATTGTGGTGGGGCAAAGGAAAGAAGCTGGTTATTTCAGGATGCATCCAGAAGAAAGAGAATAGGACCAGGGGTGGACCTTAGTTTGTGAAGGTGGTCTGAACATGATAAGGGGTTCTCTCCAGCAGAGGAGGGGCAACAGAAAGAAAAAAATCATTCTCTTTTTAAGGTTTTAACAGGGCCAACCTAGCTTGTTGCCTTCCAGTAAGTCTTTGGAAAAAGCCTTCAGTTTTTATCATTTCATTAAGAAGTTTGGAAATACATAGATCCACTAATGGGAAAAAAAAATCACAGAAATGGTAGGTGCATTTACTCTGCTCCTTTCTGTAAAAGAAGAAAGAATTAAGAAAAGGGAGGGCTTAGTAGGCATCAAGTTTAGAGCTCTGATGGAGAAAGCAATGAAAGGCAGAGTTCATATTTCTCAAGAGGCCAGATACAGGTCTTTCTCTCTCCAGTCATTCACCAAGGTGCTTTGAATCATAGGTGAGCCTTTATTCTGTGAAACCTATTCCTCGGGCCATCTTAATGACCTAAAAGAGAGCATCAGTGGCTGTGATAAGCACATGCATGTTTTTGCGCCATTCCTATCCTGATGACAGATGGCTCTTATTCCAAGAGTTAAATAGCTCCTTTAAAAATATTTTTGAATACTTCTAAAGTCTTATATATATTCTAAATCAGTTTATTTACTTTATCTCAAGATAGCCAAAGTCCTGACCCAGTTCTTCAGATTAACCTATATATTCCTTACTAAGAAAATAGATCGTAACTAAGAAGGAATTTAGGTAATGAGAATCTAAAGCCCATGATTTTAATCCCCCCCCCCTTTTTTTATAGATTAAACACTGCAAGATCATTTTTGAGATTCTGGTATTTGTTGTGATATTTTATAATACCAAGAGAATGTGGGCTTTTGATATCTGAGGTAGTTTTTTTTTTCCTTTTAAATCAATGTATCCATTAAGGAATGTATTATTATATACCAGATGGAATTAAATGAACCATTGTGTGAACTTGGCATTTTCAGATCAGGTTACCTGAACGTAATTACCTGCAGACAGTTTCTAAATATGCTCTTCATAAGGGATTAGCTTTTATGTAGAGATTCTCTTTTATTCTCATCAGTTGTTTTTTTTTCTTACAATGCGTTTAGTCATTTTGGCTTATTGTCCCATCATGTTCCGCCACTGATAATGGTGAGAATTAATCCTGAAGTACCAGAATTGATGAGACAGAACAAGTTGACAGCTGTTTAAAAAACAAACAAATAGACAAGGGACAGCTTACAGAAAAGAATGTTATGATTTTGTGCCATATACAATTTGAAGTGTCTGCCCCAATTCTAATAATACTGAAATTTGGAGAAATTGATCTCTGCAATGCTATGTTTCATTTCCTACTGTCATTCTTAAATCATGTCAGTTGAAGAATATAAATTTCTACATGTTTTGGATCACCTTTTATTTTGTTTTCTTTGTGAGTGAGCAGAATTATGCTTTCTGTGAGTCATCTTTTCATGTAGGAAGTACAACCTCTGCAAGACATTTACTTTTAGCCTGATAGTCACTTTCTTATTCTCTCTCAAGTAGTGAGTAGAGGTTACATGTCTATTTCCCACATGGATGTCAAGTGCACAGTTTTCTCCTACTAAATAAATATATGTATTTAGACTATTGGAAGAATGGGATCTCAAAACTCTATTTTAAATTTTCAGTACTAGACCAATTTTTTTTTCTTTTTAAAAATTAGTTCTCTATATCATTTCTCAAGCTGTTACTACTTTCTTAGAGCAGTTGGCAAAGAACATCTAATCTGAGTCTGGGCAACATCAAGTTTAATGTAAAAAATGTGATTTTATAATATCATATGATTTCATATACTATGTGCTTATTTTTTTCTAAACTTGGTAAATATCCTGATGACTCCACTGAGCCAAATAACAAAAGTGTGTGATATTCTTTCTTTCTTTCTTTCTTTCTTTCTTTCTTTCTCCCTCCCTCCCTCCCTCCCTTCCTTCCTTCCTTCCTTCCTTCCTTCCTTCCTTCTTTCCTTCCTTCCTTCCAAGGGAATGAGTATGCTATGTCACCATCAGGAATCAGCTTTCAGAGAACTCAGTTAGTATCATGTTATAAAATACCTGGTGATGTAGAGGGGACACCTGGGGGGCTCAGTCGGTTAAGTGTCCAACTCTTGATTTCTGCTCAGGTCATGATATCAGGGTCATGAGTTGGAGCCCCTTGTGGGACTCGAAACTCAGCAGGGAGTCTGCTTGAGATTCTCTCTCTCCCTCTGCCACTCCCCTACTTGTGTGCATTCACACTGCCTCTCAAATAAATAAATAAATCTTTAAAAATACCCAATGATGTGGGAAAAAACATAAGTACAACTTTGCAAAAATAAATTATTGGAAGAACTATAGATAATTAAATATATGTTGCCAGTTTGTGAATTAATGTTAGACTATGTTGAAAATAAGTCACTCCCAAATAAGTAAACTTTTTATATTGTTATGAATATAGACTTGAAATTAATGTTACATATGCAATAGTTTCTAACTTACAAGTCAAAGAAAAAAGACTTTTGCAAAAAAGACTTTTGCTACTTTAAGCAAAAAGTAATTTGCTGAATTCATTCCAGGCTCATTAAGGGCAGTCTCAAGAATTGAGTTTGGAGGTAGAAAGGAGCATAACTGTTCTTGAACTCTTGGAAGCAGGGAGGACAGGAGTAAACATGTAGACTCTTTGTTTAATGGTTTCACTGAGATACAAGTCACATAGACTATAATTCACCTATTTAAAATGAGCATATAGAATGTTTCAATCATTCTTTCTATCTGTGTATTTCTCACCTAAGAGTCCAAGTCCTAGGGAAGCATCCAGCTGGCCAGACTAAGCCACAAGTTTTCTTTCTGCTGATGTTAGAGCTGGTGAAGGTAAGGGGTGGTTGGGGTCATGGTATGAGAAGATGCCATATACAGAGGCGCCCACCTGAATTGATGCTTCCAACAAGTGAGATATAAAAGATGGGACAAAGGTTATTTGCAGTGATGTGCTGATGAATTTTCAACAGTTGGCTCTCTAGAAAGAAAAAAAATGTCCTCTTTTTTTTTTTTTGATTTATAAATTTCCAAGCTATAAATACTCCAATGATAAGGAATAATTTGAAACGACCAATTTGAGGGCATGGAGAGTTGGGTAGAGATGCTAATAATACACCCTCGTGAACTGAAATGAGTTGGCTTCAGCACACCACTAGATTTCTCCCCAAAAGAACAAGGAGGCTCTCAGGGAGGAGGAATGGATGGAGGGAATCCTCCCTGAGAGAAAAGTAAAAATGTATAAATAGGTATTCAGCACAGATGTTATTGACCCTGAACACTCAATATGTTTTTTTAAATAGATTAATAAGTAACTCAGCAGATAATAATTTGTATGTGGACATGTTAGAAACTACTACCATATTCTATTTCAGTGAAGAGAACTTATCCTCTGCCAGTGATTTCTTAATTTAGTTGGGGAACTCAGTTGGGCACATTTGAAATATTAAAAGAAATTTTAAAAACTGCTATGATAGGGAGAATTCTAACATGGCCCCTGAGACATTCATCCCTAGTTTTATTCCCATGAATATGTTACATACATGGCAAAAGGGACTTTGCAGATTCAATTAAGGTTACTAGTCAGATGACCTTAAGATAGGAAGATTATCCAGGTGAACTTGACCTATTACATGAGCTCTTTTAATGCAGGGAGTTTTCCCTGACTAGTAGCAGAAGAGGAAATCAGACAGACTTACAGCCATGAGGAGGATTCAGTGCAAGAGAGACTTGTGTTGTACAGAGAAAAGAGCTGGAAACAAGGTCTAGAGAGTCAGACCCACCCTTAGCTGATAGCCGTCAAGGAAAACATGATTTCAATCCTACAACTGCAAATAGCAGAATTCTGTCAATCTCTTGAATGAGTTTAGAAATTATTTCTTAGACTCCTAAATAAGAATCCAGACTGCCCAATACCTTATATTTGGTTTTGCAAGATCCTAAACAAAGAAACCAATCAAAAGACTATCTTGATTTTTGGCCTTCAGAACTGTGAGATAACAAATAGCTACTGTTGTAAGCTGCTAAATATGTAGCAAGATGTTACACAGCAATAGAAAACTAATATAACTGCCTATAAGTAGTACAATAAATGAACTTTGGTGCTGCAACCAGCTGAAGAAATGATTTGTATGAAATAAAGCAAAGGAAAGGCTTTTATTTTTTATTTTATTTATTTATTTATTTGACAGAGAGAGAGATTACAAGTAGGCAGAGAGGCAGGCAGAGAGAGAGGAGGAAGCAGGCTCCCCGCTGAGCAGGGAGCCCGATGCGGGGCTCGATGCGGGGCTCGATCCTAGGACCCTGAGATCATGACCTGAGCCGAAGGCAGAGGCTTAACCAACTGAGCCACCCAGGCGCCCCTGAGCTGAAGGCAGAGACTTAACCAACTGAGCCACCCAGGCGCCCCTAAAGGAAAGGCTTTTAGAGAACACTAAGACTAGAACCAGTTGTTAGAAAAAGCCAATTGGAATAAGGAATGTGGAATAATAAGTGGAGGATTTAGGATGAAAATGTCATCATGGCATTGAGGACTACTGGCAAGAGAAAAGAGCTGTTAGCAATGGAATATAAGAAGACAGACAAGATTATGTTGGAGATAATGAGAGATAAGGTCAGAGAGCTGATTTTGGTAAATTGATGAAGGTCTAAAATACTGTGTCAGTAAATGATTCTCAACTCTTTGGGGAATTTTAGTCCATGTGGACTTTTAAAAAAATTGGACACCAGCACAACACTTCAGGATAACTAAATCAGAAATTCTGGAACATGTTACATCTGTATTTTTTTAATTCCACAGATGATATTGGGGTGCAGCCAAGGTTGAGGTCCACTAGTGAAGATTTTGGAATTCATGAATATCTAACAACTATCTACAGCTTAAGTTCATGTATCATTCTAGATTAAGTCCTATTTTTGGAAAGATTGTCAATAATGAGGTTTTTTGAAAGTAATCTATTCTCTTCTCAACTCACACTGTTACTAATTTTTTTCTTTGATTACTTTAACTTTGGGGATGTTGCAGAGTCCAAATTTTCATTTCCTTAATTCCAAATTTCTTTCTTCCAGTGGGTTTTGGGAAGTGACTGATTCATTTTTATGCTTTTAGAAGTTAGTCTAGAAATTTCACTTATGTTTCATTTAGTTCTATAGTAAACATCCCTACCTTCTTCTCAAATAATGCCAGGATCTTAGGTTATTTTAATTCCCATTGCCTCTTCATTACTTTTAAGCTATTTTTATACATTGGTTTAATTTTATTTTAATTTGTACTTAACAAATTAAATATTAATTTGTTTTTATATAATCAACACTTTGCTTATATTTATCTATAAGTTAATAGTTTATATTAAATAATCTTTCTTCCTACATTTTCTGGATCATATTTTTTTATCCCTAAAGTATTTAGGAATATCCAGTATTTAGTAGTATTTAGGAGATCCTTTGGTGAGGGTCTGTATTAGTAAGTTTTCTCAATTGTTAATACCTGAAACTGTACTTATTTTATATTCTTGAAAGATACCTTAACTTGCTATGGAATTCTTTAATTTAATATAATGTTGTTTGCATATTGAAGATATTGTTCTACTATATCTGGCTTTAACTGTAGCTTTTTTAGTCTTTGCTGTTTTGAAATTCGACCATGATATTTCTAAGTGTGGGTTATTTTATCCCATGGGGAATTTATTGGGAGTTTTTATTCTGGGCATTTATGTCTTTCATCAATTTTAAAAAATTCACAACTACTTGATGTTGTTTCAAGCTTGATCTATTCTCTTATTCTTAAAATCCAATTATTCTGTTAGGCTACTCATTCTATCCAATGTATCTCCTAAAATCTCTTTCATATTTTTCATTTCTTATCTCTCTGCTGTTTCCTAGGTAATTTCTTTAGTTTTACAATATGGTTGATTAACCTTCTATTCTATGCGTTATGCTGTGGAAACTATAGTTTCTAATTATAACATTTTTCCGTTCTGAAAGTTCTTTTGTTTCAAAACTGTCAGATAAATTTTGGTAATATTCTGTTCTTTAGTTATACTTCAATTCCTTCATGTCTTTCTTTAAATATATTAAATATGCTCATTAGTTGGTTTGTATCTGATAATGACAATATTAACATTCTTTCCCATTTTGATATTGAATCTTTTATTTATTTTTGTTTTTGCTGGCTTTCGCTCAGTCGCTTATTTCCTTACTTGTTTAGAGATTTTTGATCGTGATCTCTTTGGATATTTTTGTGAGTTTATTTAAGGGGTGAAGTTAAAGTGGATTCCCAAGGATGAATTTTGTTTGCGTCTATTAGTCACTTGAGGGGGTCATTATAAACTGTGGCATATTTAAACAGTCTAGGATTTTTTTTAGCATAGAGATACTGAAAAGCCCGGCTTCAGAGTAATGGGAATATAGACTTCTAGATAGGAATTTCTAAGGAAAATTTTAAGAAGGTAAGATTTAGTGGAGGAAACAGGAAATATTCTGTGTATTTCAACCAGCAAAGAGTATGCTACATGGAATTAGGTTTTTAGAAAAAATGATCAGAAGAGTCAGAGCTGTGGAAATCAGGAAACATGCCTAGGTGTGAATTTCAAAATCACACCATTATAGCTACTATAGGAGTCCTGAATATTTTGTTACTGCTACCAGCATTGTAGCTGCCCCACCTGCCTTGTCCTGAAGAAGCTGATTCCTGCTTAAACATGGACTCCAGCTGCTACAAATTCTTGTGTCTCCTAGAACTTGTGTAAAAGTTTTGTCTGCCACAGGAAAGAACTTTAGCTTAATTTCTGCCTCAACTCTTTTATGAATTGACACTTAGACATGGCTGAAAGGGAGTCTAAAAATAGAGATTTTAGCTTTCCAACCTCTCCAATACAAAGAGGATGAACTAAAAGTTGAGAGAGCCAATCCAGTAATTTGTCATTTTTTTCTTACTTTTCCTTCTGTGTAAAGCTAAGACAGATAGGCACAAGTACCTACTATGCTCTTCTTTACAATGAGATGTAATTTTTGTACTTTATCTACTGTTGGTATTACACTTTCATACTTTTTTTTTTTCTGAGAGAGAGAGAGAAAGGGCTTGAGTGTGGACCAGAGCGCAAACTGGGGAGAGGGAAAAGGAGAGAGAATCCCAAGCAGGTTCCACACCCAAGGTAAAGCCAGAGTCCATAGGATTCAGAACTCATAAGCCTGAGATTATGACCTGAGCTAAAATCAAATATCTGACACTTAACTGACTGAGCCATCCAGGCACCCCTCTTTTCCTACTTTTGATCCCAGGTGTTTTCTCCTGTCCTTTCCCAAGCAGTTAAAAATGTTAGGTTGACATATGCACTGAAGGCAGTTACTGGCTTCAGGATTCATCTGTCCTTGTGAATGTAACTTTTCTTATCAAAGATAGATTTCTTGAAATTTATTTATGTTTCCACAAGTTCAATTATGTATTAAAATAAATTTTAAAATATTTTATTTGTTAATTTTACTTATGATGCATAGGAGAGGCTTCTGTAATATCCGTGTGCTAAATATGGAAATACGTCCTGAGATTTTTTTTTTTTGTCCTTTTAAAATGTTTTTAATACCTGACTGGCATCTCCTTCTTAGTCTCCTTTGCTGGTTCCCTTTCACCTTCCGAACATCTAAAAGTTGGCATTCTCTAAGAATCAGTATTCAGCCCCCTTCTCTTCTATATTTATACTCTTTTCCTGGGTGATCTTATCCAATACTGTCTTTTAAATGTCATCTATATGCTGATGGCTTCCGAAGTAATATATTCATATTAGACCTTTCCCTTCTGCTCCAGATTCATTTATCCAATGTCCTGCATGATATTCCTATCCAGAAGTGTTAAAGACATCTCAGACACAGAGGTCTAAAATATAAATCCGAATCTTCCCTACTTACTCTCAAATCTATTTGTCTCTCACTTCTCAGTAAACAATACAATTCATTTGGTTACTCTTGACAAAACCAAGAAGCTATCTTGATTGTTCTCTTTTCACAGTCCTAGATTTCTAATCCATGAGCAAGTCCTGTCAGTTTAATCCTAAGACTACTTTCAAGGCTCTCCCTTATCACAGCAGTCTACATCATCATCATCTCTTAGCTGTGCTTCAATAATGAGTCAATAGAGAATTCAAATAGGTGACTGAAGATTCCTAATTATTTCCTCTTCTACTCTGACCTTTTAAAATATGCTCTTTAGCCACCAGTATACTGTTTTAGAAATGTAAATTAGATAATGTCTACTCTGGGCTAAAACCTCCAGTGTCTTTCCATCTTATTAGAATGAAATGCAAATTCTTGTACATATGGCATGACCCCTGCTTATCTCTGTGGTATTTGTTCTGTGATATATCTTGTAACTTTCCCCTTAGCACATTCCATTCTGGTTACACTGACATTCTTTCCATTGTGTGAAAAAGAAAACCCATTTGATCTGGAACACTCTTTTCCTAGTCTTTTGATTTTACCACTCCAGTACTTCATTCTAGTCTAAAATAAATGCCATCTTTTAAGTGTCTTTCCTTATCACACTATGTACACTAACCACCCTTTCACAATTCTCTAATATTTTATACCTATTGTTTCTTTGGGGCATTTATCACGTCTAAAGCTGTTCCTAATTTATTTCCTTTGTTATTGCCTATATCTTCACAATTATTACAAATATTATGAGGGCATGCTCTTTCTCTCATTTTGTTTGCAATATATATATATATATATATATATATATATATATATATACACATGTTGAATGGATAGATGGATGGACAGATGGACAGAAAGGACAAGTGATACTCAGGCAAAACTGCTCAGAGCCAGTGGGTTATGAGGGAATAACTATATGTCAGGAAAAATGCCTGGGCTGAATTTATAGATTTGAAAGGCATCAATTCATTAATCATTCGTTGATTATAAAATCACCCAGGGATCCCACGGCCAGGATAAAACCCTGGAGAAGATCAATATTTGCTTTACACTATGCTCCCTAAAGATAGCAACCATGGTTGTTTTTCCTTCTTTACTCTAGACCCAGTATTTAGTATAGCATTTCATATAGATTTTCAACAAATTTAACAGATTTAATGAGTGGATTAATTAATTAAAAATTGAGGAGAAAATCCCACAAAAAGGAATGTGATGCACTAGTTAGAGGTTTAAGAGGAGAGAGCCAAGGAAGTATAAGTTGATTGAGGCCAGAAGAAACAGGAGTTTCAAGAAAGAAGACGTAGTTGGGAATCTTAAAAACTAAGGAAGAGTCAAATAAGATCTCAGAATAATTCTTTAGATTCACTGAGAAAAGTGGTAGTAGGTAACACAGACATCAGTAGCAACTGGGAAAGATGTGTCTGTTTACTTAACATATTGCATTTATATCAGTAAATAACCTTAGTGTATAGTATAATATTCCCTTCATTTCATACTAGAATTTCCTGTTTTTTTAAGAATGTCTCTCTGGTTTTGATATGCTTTTGATAAATGCTATGTCTAAGATTTTCCTTTGAATTCTTCTCAGAGTCATGTTATGAATACTTTGATGTCAGGCTATAATAAAGGAAAACTAATAACAATTTATCAAGATCCTAATTAGACTTTTGGAAAGGCAGTATGAAATAACCATTTGGAAATTAATGAAGAGATGACCTTGTTACCACTGAATGTCAAAGAATGCAAAATTTGTGAATAAGTCCCCAAATGTCTCTGCAACAATCACAGCACAAATACAGAACTAGTGGAGAGTTAGGGAGTCTCAGGAGTTGACGGGTTACATCTTACTGTTACATATTTGTTCAAGGACGCAAAACCAAACAGAAATGAGATGGCTACTTAGAGCTGACTCCAATGCAAATGTCTTGGCAACATTTTCTCTGGGTATCTGGGTCACCTCCAGAATGTAGCTGCTGCAATCCTCACAAAAGAAAGATTCTGCTGGAGATAGGAAAAAAGCCGAATATTAGCTACACCACAGCCCCCTTTGACCCTGACTTACAACACAATTCTAAAAAATGTACATTAGTAATTCCTGTGATTCTTTTTGAGGGTGTTTTAACAAAACCCTGCCCCTCCTAGTTCTGAAGTCAAACTCAGCAGTGTAAAGTCCCATACCCCTCCAGGGATGACAGTGGAACAAAATGCTTTATCTTGGCTTCAGAACTGTCCCGTCCTGTTACTAGGGCTATTACTGGGAGAAGTGCCTTGGTATCCTTAGATTATAGACAGCAATCTGCATTGAGTTCGTCTTCAGTCAACTGCTACATACACATATTGAAACAAATATTTTTATTTCTTCATTAAACTGTTACATTTTAGTTACCATCTGTTTTAATTTATATTTACATAATTTGTATTCATATAATTTATATAAAAATAATGCCAGCTTATCATAAAAATCAAATAAAATGAACATTTATAAAATAAAAGCTAAGAATTCTATCTTAGCCCTGCCCCTCTATTCAATATCACTCTCCCTGGATTGTCACCATTGATGGCTTTGGCTTTATCCTCCATACATCTGTTTATATGTGTCCGTGTACACCCAATCACATACACACTTCTGTGAAGGCCATTCACTCCATATAGACCACTCTCTTAGAAGTGCATTTTGGAAACACTAGAGAGTTCTATCAGCATCAGGGTGGCAAGAGTTGATCCTCTTTGCTCTTCCCTTTGATTTACAACTCACTGGACATCCATAACCAAAAAAAGAAGTGACTCTGCACAGCTTACCAAAACACTGGAGGGATCCATCCATCTATTCAGCCAAAGTGGGTGGAATGGACCCACATTCAATGGGTGAGGAGGAGGGATAGCCAGTGGCAGGACCAGCATCAGCAGAAGTGGTGATGGCAGAAAGGGTGCGGTCGTCTGCAAGTGAGCCAGCACAAATTCTCTAGCAGAGGAGGCAGAGGGTGAAAACAGTGAGTGACTGTGGCCATATACTATGTGCTGACAGCTAGGGGAACCAGTTCCTCTCTCTCTGAAGAAAAAGTGACTGGAACGTTAGGATGGGAAGTGACTAGGGAAGGAAAGGGAAGTAAGCAAAAGAGTCCTGAAGGGAAAAGGGTCTTCTGCTGTCTGCCAGGGGAGGCAAGAGAGTGGCCCATTGACCTCTGGGACACTGTCCCTCTCCCCTTGAGGATACCTTGTTGGCTAAGGGCGTATCTAAAGCCCCGAGTGCTAAGTACACCCTCCCAACAACTTGGGTGTGAGTGTGTGGGGGGGAGAGTGTGGATGTGTGTTCCCAATCCTAGCGTGTGTGTGTGTGTGTGTGTGTGTGTGTGTGTGTGTATCCACACCAGTAAGAGAAAATGAAAACCTGTGCTATAGCACCACCTTCCAGAGAAAAGAAAGCTACTACCAACCTGTTTCACCAAATCAAAGTAAAACAAACCTAAATAAGAAAGATGTTTGCTACTTCAAAGGCCACACCAGAGGCACTTCTCATCAAACAACATGAAAAGTCACGGTAATATGGATATCTCAAAACGAAAATGACAATTTTCCAGCACCCAAACCCAAAGACATGGAATATTGAGATCTGGTTAGATAAAGAATTTAAAACAGCTGTTGAGAAGAAATTCAATAAGCTATAAGAAAAGTCAGAAAGGCAATACAGTAATCCAGGTATAAAATTAATGAACAGAAAGAGTGCTTTACCAAAGAAATTGAAATTCGAAAAAAGAACCAGGTAGAAATTTGGAAACTGGGGCGCCTGGGTGGCTCAGTGGGTTAATGCCTGTGCTTTCGGCTCAGGTCATGATCTCAGGGTCCTGGGATCGAGGCCCACATCGGGCTCCCTGCTCAGCGGGGAGCCTGCTTCCCCCCCTCTCTCTCTGCCTGCCTCTCTGCCTCCTTGTGATCTCTCTCCCTCTGTGAAATAAATAAATAAAATCTTTAAATAAAAAAAAAAGAAATTTGGAAACTGAAATCCTCAATAAATGAAATGAAGAATGCACTAGGATGCATTGGAAATAGAGCGAATCATGTAGAAGAGAGAATTGGTGAGCCTGAGCATAGAAATGTAGTAATGATTTAGGTGAAAGAGGAGAGAGAACTAGGATTTTTTAAAAATGAAGAAACACTATGAGAACTATCTGATTCCACTAAAAAAGGCAACATAAGTATAATGGGTATCCCAGAAAGAGAAGAGAGGGAGAAGGGAGCAGAGAACATATTTAAAGAAATAATTGCTGAGAACTTCCCAAACCTGGGACAGAACTATATACACAAGTCCATGAAGCTAATAGGATACTTTTTTACCTCAACACAAAAAGACCTTTTCCAAGACATATTATATTAAAACTGTCAACAGTCAACAATAAAAAAGAATTTTAAAGGCAGACGGGGGTAAAAAAGACAGTAACCTGCAAAGGTTAGTCCCTCCATTAGGCTATCATTTCTCACAGAAACTCTACAGGTCAGAAGAGAATGGAATGACATATTTAAAATATTGAAAGATGCCAGCCAGGAATACTCTGTCTGGCAGAGTTATCTTTCAGATATGAAGGAGAAACTTCCTCTCCCAGACAAACTAAAACTGAGGGAGTTTAACCATCACTAGACTCGCCTTACCAGAGATCCTGAAAGGTGCTGTTCAGGCTGAAACAAAGAGACAAAAGTACATAAAAACCTGATGAAATTGATAAATAAAACTAAAATATCATAACTTTGTTTTTAGAATAGTACATTAAACTCCTAACTATAGCATAAAGGTTAAAGGAAAATTCACAAAATAGCTTCAGTGCCTTCTGTGACCTGATCCCCATTCTCCATCTCCTCTCCTTACCTCTCCAACATTATATTCTACTTTCCCTCCTTGGCCACTTCACTGCAGAGACTCCAGAAACCCTGCAATCCTTGAATATACCAGGCAAAACCAAGCCTCTGACTTCCTACCTTGCTAAGAAAATTAATTCAATCACAAAAGAATTGCTCTTGACCTTGACTTTCGTGACCCCCAGTCTAGTTCTTTTTTTTTTTACCCCTGTAGCATTGACTATATATATGCAAGATCATGTGTATCATACGCATGTTGTCTGTTTTTCCCCACCAGAATGTAGGCTCTGCAAAGACAAGACTTTAGTCAGTTCATCCTGAAACCTAGAAGAATGCCTAGTAATAGTAGCCATTCAGTGAACATTGGAAGACTATATGGATGGATGAGTGAATATACACACATATTTAAGAATTTGTATAGCAAAATGCATTAGCATGCAGGAACTAGAGTCACACTGGTAGGCTCCATCAATTATCTGCTCTAAGTAGGGATAATAATTATACCCACAATCATAAGGAGTACCTGAAACCTACTTCACAAGGTTGTTATGAGTGTTCAGTTAGCAACTAGATAAAAATTGTAAAGAGTGCAGAACAGTGCTTGAAAATAGTAAGTGCTTAATCAATGTTCCATACTACTATTATTCTTACTATCTACAAATACTTTTTAATAAAAGTGTAATCAGGCCATTAATACATTATTCATACAGCTTGATATTTGCACTCAGTGAAATAATGCTCTTTCCTTTCTATTTTTTTATTTTAAAGATTTTATTTATTTGAGAGAGAGACAGGGAACAAGTAGGGGGAAGGACAGAGGGAGAAGCAGACTCTCTGTGGAGCAAGGAACCCAACATGGGGCTCTATCCCAGGACCCAGGGATCATGACCTGAGCCGAAGGAAGATGCTAAATAGACTGAGCCACCCAGGCGCCCCATTTTTTTCTTTCTAAATAGTACATACAGATCTCATTCACTCATTCATAGATCAATTCATTCAATAAATATCTTGAAGTACTTACTCTGTGCCTTTTAGCATTTACAGTCTAACTACTCTTTCTATGACTGCATAATATTCTATAGTATTTGCATGCATTTATTTAATCATTCTTCTAATAATAAATATTTGAATGGTTTCTACTTTATGTTATTCTATATACTTCCTTTGCAGCATAATCTAACAAAAATTAAAATTAAACATTGTAATAATATTGTTTGCCTTTCCATACAGTGTATATAGGAAATGCCTTTTTTATTATTATTATCTTAATTCCATTATGATCACTGTACAGTGTTATATTAGTTTCAGGTGTACAACATAGTGACTCAACACTTCTATATATTGCTCAGTGTTTATCACGATAAGTATAAGTATACTTTAAAAATTTGTTATTTAAATTAATTTAGCCAACATATAGTAAGTACGTCATTAGTTTCAGCTATGGTATTCAATAATTTATCAGTTGTGTGTAACACCCAGTGCTCGTCACATCATGTGCCCTACTTAATGCCCATCACCCGATTACCCCATCCCCTCCCCCACCCCCTCTAGCAACCCTCAGTTTATTTCCTATAGTTAAGTGACTCTCCTGGTTTTTTTCCCTTTCTGATGACTTCCCATTCTATTTTCCCTCCCTTACTCTATGATCCTCTGTGCTAAGTATACTCTTACTCCCTATCATCTATTTCACTCATTCTGCCATCCACCTCTCCTCTGCTAACCACCAGTTTGTTCTGTAAAGTTAAGAGTCTGGTTTTTTCTCTTTTTTTCTTTGTTTTGTTTCTTAAATTCCCCATACAAGTGAAATCATACGGTATTTGTCTTTCTCTAAGTTATTTCACTTAGCATAATACTCTCTAGCTCCATCCATGTTGCTGCAAATGGCAAGATTTCATTCATTTTGTAGCTGAGTAATAGTCGTGTGTGTGTGTGTGTGTGTGTGTGTGTGTGTGTATGTTTGTACATACTACATCTTTTTATCCCTTCATCTAATGATGGACACATGGGTGGGTTGCTTCTATAATTCCACTATCGTTAATAATGCTACAGTAAACATAGAGATGCGTGTATCTTTTTGAATTAGTGTTGTATTCTTTGGGTAAATACCCAGTAGAAGAATTACTGAATCAAATGATAATTATATTTTAATTTTTTGAGAAAACTCTATACTGTTTTCCACAGTGGCAGTACCAGTTTACTTTCCCACCAACAGTGCACAAGGGTTCCTGTTTCTTTACATCCTTGAAAACACTTGTTTCTTGTGTTTTTGGTTTTAGCCATTCTGACAGGTGTGAGATGACGTTTCACTGTGGTTTTGATTTACATTTCCCTGATGATGACTGGTGCTGAGCATCTTTTCATGTAACTGTTGGCCATCTGTATGTCTTCTTTAGAGAAATGTCTGTTCATGTCTTCTACCCATGTTTAATTGGACTATTTGGGGGTTTGGTACTGAGTTGTGTAAGTTCTGTATATGTTTTGGATACTAATCCCTTATCTGATATATCATTGGCAAATGTCTTCTCCCCTTCTCAACCTAATAAGGTTGTCTTTTTGTTTTATTAATTGTTTCCTTCACTATGCAGAAGGTTTTCATTTTGATGTAGTCCCTGTAGTTTATTTTTGCTTTGGCTTCCCTTGCCTCAGGAGAAATATCTAGAAAAATATTACTATAGCCGATGTCAGAAAAATTACTGCCTGTGCTGTCTTCTAAGATTTTTATGGTGTCAGGTCTCCTATTTAGGTCTTTAGTCCATTTTGAGTCTGGTTTTGCATATGGTGTCAGAAAGTGTTCCAGTTTCATTCTTTTGCATGTTGCTGTCTGATTTTCCTAGCACCATTTGTTGAAGAGACTTTTCCCCATAACATATTCTTGCCACCTCTATCATAGCTGAAGTGACCATCTCATCGTAGATTAATTCTAGGCTCTCTGTTCTGTTCCATTTATCTATGTGTCTACTTTTTTGCCAGTACCATATTGTTTTGATTTACTAGAGATTTGTAGTGTATCTTGAAATCTGGGATTGTGATATCTCCAGCTTTGTTTTTCTTTCTCAAGATTGCTTGATTATTAGGGGTCTTCTGTGGTTCCATTACATTTTAGGATCATTTGATCTGGTTCTGTGAAAAGTGCTGTTGATATTTTGATAAGAGTTACATTAAATCTGTATATTGCTTTTGGTAATATAGGAATTTAACAATGTTGGTTCTTCCAATCCCTGAGCATGGAATATCTTCCCATTTGTGTTATCTTCAGTTTCTTTCATCAGTGTTTTACAGTTTTCAGAGTGCAAGTCTTTTGCCTTTGGTTAAGTTTTTTTCTAGGTATTTTATTATTTTTGGTGCAATTGTAAAGGATTTTTGAAAATTTCTCTTTCTGCTACTTCATTATTGGTGTATAGAAATGCAACAGCTTTCAATATATTGATTTTGTAATGTGACCCTACTGAATTCATCTATCAGTTCTAGTAGGTTTTTTTTGTTTTTGTTTTGTTTTGTTTTGTTTTGTTTGGTAGAGTCTTTAGGATTTCCTATAGATAGTATCATGTCATCTGCAAATAGTGAAAATTTTACTTCTTCCCTACCAATTTGGATGCCTTCTATTTATGAAATTCCCTTTAAAGCCATAGCTTAGAGTATTTCAAAGATAACATTTATCTGTCCCTCTGAAGAAGTAATTTATGTCTGAAATCTATTTTAAAAGTCCCTATATGTATATATTCTGTAGACACAAGTTATTTTGTCTGATCCATCTGTCCTCTCTACAGAACTGTTCTTTTTTTCTCTCTAACCTATTAGTACCTACAGGATTGTCATGTTCTTACTCTCCAATAGCTTCTCGTTTCAGTCAAAGTAAAAGCCCTATCCTAACAAGGACCCCTGCAGCATGACAGCTGATCGATCTTCCAAGAGCATCTGACTCAAACAGGAAAACCCAAATCTTACTGAAATTTTGAACTTAGGATTGTAGAAGGTACAGTCAACCCCACTTCAGTGGTAGTCATTAGACAAATAAGGGTTCAGAGGAATCAACTGTCTTACTTCTGAACCCACAGACAAAATTCGTTTTAGGTTAAATATAAATAAAATAAAAATAACATAACATAACATCTCACCCAAAGTCAAAGAAGGTAAAAGCCAGAGAGAGTCTTGGAAATGTTTTGTGTTCCTGCTTCCGGTTGGTTTTAAATTCTACCTGCATCTTCCCAAACTTGTGTATGTTGCTTAAGCCCTTCTTGTATTCTCTCAGTTAATAAATTGTTCTTTTTTTCCTAAGGAGTTTCAAGTTTGGTTTCTGTAACGTACAACCAGAGGAGTCTAAAGTATACTACATGTTTTGCCCTAATTCAGGGTATTGAAATTAAGGCAGAAATAGGAATTTATATATTCCCTACAGTATCTATAAGATAGTTGTTCATAAAGAAATTCATTATAGTGTTATATTAATTGAAGACAATGCGAGGACATAATCACTGTTAAAGAAAAATGTTATGAGGTATAAATTAGTTGAGAAGCACAAGAATGTGTTCTAGGGTATAGATTCTGTCTATACTAGAACGATTCTTTGAGAACTGCCTCTCTAGTCAGGCAGGTTATAGCTTTCCTGTTTTCTTTGACCTGCTGGCTAGGACCAGAACTCCTCCTGAGAAGTCTTTTCTTCATGGGTCTTTTCTCCTCAGATAATTAATCACATACCTTTTGGAAGCCTTTGCCTGAAACAGTCTCATGTGTTGCTCTCACCACCAATCATAACTACATGTAATAGAAATTTCTCCGACAAAACTTATGTTGATAAAAGACGCTTTCTTCCTGGAAGAGTAGGCAGTTCAGTCACCCAGGTATTTGGTGATAATAATGATGTCTGTTGACTGCGAGCAGCTGGGTGCTCTAAGCCTTTTAGTTTCTGACACGAATTTCAGGTAAGCCTCCCTGCCATCTGTCCCAGTAGGAGAGTAAACAACTCTTGAGAAAATCTTCTGAAATTTGCTTTAACTCATTCTGGAGCAGTGCTTCTTAAGCTTGAATGTACAGATGAAGTGCTCCGCGATCTTGTAAAATGCACGCCCTGCTTCAGAAGGTGCGAAACAGAGCTTGGAGTCAGCCAGGTGGCTTTGATGCTGTGGTCTACACACTGCACTTAGATTAGCAAGTTCTAGAGAATTTCTTACTTCCCAGCCCTGTTCAGGGCTTGAATTGAATGTCAGAATGCCACAGACCTTTCAGCATCTCTCTCCTTTATAGGACAGTAGCTCCCTGCATACGCATATTTTTAAAAATAATATCATATAGTGTCAAATTTAAAACCTTTTTTCTGACCCTCCCCTTATGGGAATTGAAATATAAATTAATTAATTCCTATGACGTATGCATGGTTCTTATACCACTAGCAGTGACCTTTGTGAAGATTATACATCAGGTAATCAGTAGGATGAGCCAAGAAAACCAAGTCCTTCTGTTTAGCTGAAAGGGCGTAGAAATGTGTGCTTCCATCATGCATTATTTTCTGGGTTTAACTTAGGTCTCACCATGAACCTGGAAAATGGGAAATAATTGCAAAGAAACATTCCTAACTTGTGTGTTTTTGCACTTTCACATTTTATTTCTCCCAATCTGAAATTTTACATATAAGCCAATCAAAGTTCTTATTTTTTTTTTCTACAGAGACAGTTAAGTCTTATACAAGCAAGGCCTCCAAAAACTCACTAACCTAATGACTATAATGATAATGGAAACATCTCTTATAGGGCAAAATGTATCCTTTTTCTGTTTGGAAGTGCTATCCCCAGACAACATTAACCAGAACAATAGATGCAGCCCCACTGTTAGTCATAGACTCTGCCAGAAGTCTGTACACAGAAGGGGTAATCAAAGGACATGCTTTCCATTGATGTGGATGTGTTAGCACATAATGCCTTTGCCCCAGGGAACTGATAACAGGATGCACAATGTAGCTCTTCTAGGTGACTTTGAATCCAGCCCAAGTTGGTTGTGATTAACACTGCTAACATCAAAAGCCGTTCGAAGACTAATGTGAAATATAGAATGGTCTCAGTCTAGTTCACTTGCGACAAATGCCCACATCATGAAAATCATCACCATCATTACAGCCTTTGTAGGCAGCACTGGGAGTCTGAATGGTTTTGAAACTGAATGCCAGAGTTCCCTAGAGATGAGCGCCAGGACAATAAGTCAGGTACATGGGAGGCTTGTTAGGAGGAGAACTGTTTCACTTCCTTTGCGGCATCTGCTCTCTAAATAATATGATTAGATCTCCAGGGCAATTTATGTGGTCCACTAAACTGGCCATAAAATATCATAAAATCATGACATATTATTAATTCTCCCCCTTTACACATATAAACATCTATTACAGGTAGCTTCTGATCCCACCATTAACAGCATTAGGTCTTAGGAAGAACAAATGAAAGGGCTTGCCCTTGAAGTAGGCAGTGTAGTTTCGTCTGGAATCCTGATCTGTGAATAATCTCTGGTCTTTTACTGATGGCTTTTACAAATAATCAGTCATGTTATGTTTTTCTACTAGGGCTCTGTACTGATTTAATTAGAAACTGCAAAATACTTTTGATCATTTTCATCTATAATGTCAATTGTTCACATTTGCAAGCAATCTAGTTTATCCAATTCAGTAGATAAAAACACATCATGCAGTAATTTCTAAAGAATGCTTTATTAGCCATCACTGCAGTTTAAAAATCTAGTTTAATAATCGCATAAATCAGTGGAAAGGAGTCTCTCTGATACCTTAGGCATCTCAGCAGGAATGTGAATTTTCTAACATCAGGAAGATGGATTTACCCCCATGCTGAGGAGAAAGATAGTGGTGTTTTCCCCAAGTTCTCCACACCTTGGGAATGGGGTGTCAAAACAGCCATACACTTGTCTAGGCAGCCTCAGTTCCATACCGATCTATTAAAAGAACCAGATTATCATAGTCAAAGTGGTAGATTCTGTCGATTGGCAATTCTATGACCCAACAATATGTTTTCTGTAGTCATAAGCATGCTTAATTTGAAGATAGGCAATAAAAATCTAGCAGAAAAATGCCATAAGGCAAGAGACAAAAGCAACAGCAATACTACAAAACTTTTGTGTCCACCCCCGAAGAAGTAGAAACTGGTTTAAATATTTCTGAAAGGTCATTCTCTAGCTTTAAGCTTTTAAAAATTAGAGGCATGTGTTGTGCCTTTTCTTTGCTTCTTATTCTCAGAATGCCACTTTTACTCTAAAATATTTCAAACATATAGAAAATAGTAAAATACACATGTATTTGCCAGCAAGATAAAATGCATATTACCATTTGTGATATTTGCCTTAAATGAAAATCAATTTGCGTATATATAAAAGTCCACTGGCTTTCTTTTTCCTCTCCTCATCTTTCTTCACAGAGGGACTTAATATAAAGCACTTATATGCAATCTTTCGAACTTTTATTCCATTTGTATATACCGAAAAAACTATAGCATCATAGTCTATATTTCAAGAATTTGCAAAAATGATATCCTATGTCTTAAGTATTTTTTTCCTCTCAACATTATATTTTTGAGATTCATTCCTGTTGATTCATGATGATGAATGTTCATTTTCACTGTGATGTAACATTCCATTGGATGAATAAAAGACATACATCACATTATACTAAAGTGATCCGTCAGAAGAAAATTAGGTTTTGGGCTTTGTTTGTTTGTTTATTTGTTTGTTTGTTTTGGTAAAGTAAGTAATGCTTCAATGAACACCACCAACTATGTCTCCTCCAATATATGGTGTGATTTTCTCTAGACTAGAGACCTATAGGTGAAGCCACTGATTTTAAGTTATGAACATCTTCAAATTTACTATATTATTCCCCAGAGTGTTTGTATTAATTAACATTACCAACAACAGCACTTTCTATGTTGCCTCAAACCAACTCTTGGTATTATAAAAACAAAAAAAAAAGTTAAAATTTGATAATATACTTATAAAATTGCATCTCATTGGTTTTAATTTCTTTCCCTGAAGTATCAGTGAAGACTCTGAGCACCATTCCATATTTTCATTAGCCATTTCAGGATGATTTTCCCTATGCAAGTCTTTTTTGTTTATGTGTTTGGCTCTTTCATTTTCACTTGCAATAGTTTCTATATTTCAATATCGATTATTTTGAGTCAAATGCATTGGTAACTCTCGAAGTGAAGCTTTTCTTTTTTTTTTTTTAAAGATTTTATTTATTTATTTATTTGACACAGAGAGAGATCACAAGTAGGCAGAGAGGCAGGCAGAGAGAGAGAGGAGGAAGCAGGCTCCCCGCTGAGCAGGAAGCCCGATGCGGGCCTCGATCCCAGGACCCTGAGATCATGACCTGAGCCGAAAGCAGAGGCTTTAACCCACTGAGCCACCCAGGCGCCCGAAGTGAAGCTTTTTCTAAAAGATGTAGCATCCAAACATTTTTTAAGCAACTTAAATCTTTACTTATTGCCTGAGAGTGGTGGGTAAAGGGCGCAGGGGAAAAACGTTTAGTCATGATAAACAAAGCTTTAAACTTCTGTCCATTCTTCTCTTTCCCCCCAAAACCCCACTTATTAGAGCAGAGTTGGTTGCTATTTTCTCCCTGACCACCCTCCATTCTTTTCACCTTCATCAGTCTTTCTCTTTCTAAGCTTTCTGTATTTCCCACTGAAAACCAATTATTGATGGGTATTGTCTTCTCAGCACAAGTCTGCCTTTTACCTTTTTTTCCTCCGGAAACATTTGGCCCCTTCCAACATTAAGGAGTCCTCCCTATTATCTACCTCACCCATTTGCTGGAGGCTGAGAGGCCCTGATACCCCGCTGGAAGCTGAACTGGCGGGGAATGGAAGCAGCTGGGAATTCTTATGTTAATGGTTTTCCCCGTCATATTCTAATTACAAACGTTCCCATCCTTTCTCTAAATTTACTGCATCCAACTTTGTTTTACTTCTGCTTGGAATTGTTGTCCTCCTCCCTCTATCTCTATAAATTCTGCCTTGTAGTACAGCTACCGGCAGTATTAATAATAACCAGGTGGGTTTCAGCTTTAGCTGTCACATGTATCCATACTAGCCAAGTGCACCGTACGCGTTACGATTCGTACCTCTTTTTATGTGCAGTACTGACAATTATCTCAATCGTTTACAGAAGGTAAATTTCTCCATCTGTCACTGTTTTATATGTGTCCTAGGAAACATTTTCATTTCTGGGGACCTTGTTGCTTTCTCCGTGGAATTCACAATTTTCAATTCCATACACAAATTATTAAACTATTGATTATTTAAAAAGATCATTTTAAACAATTTACCAAGTTAAGAAATCCATATCATATTAAAGACTGGAGTACAGATTAATATCCAGCTTTACCTTTTTACCTAATTCTTTCTAAATTTATAAATGCATAAAGTTATCTATGTTAGACATATTCATTTATACTTTTGTTATTATAGCAAAATACAGTGGAATAACTTTTAAAATATTTTCTCCACGTTAAGGAAACAGTATGGTGGTACATATCATTTGTTTACTTATTTCAAGTGAAAAAGCACCATTTGGCTCAACGTCCATCTGTAATGATTTTCGGGATCATATTATTTTTATAATTAGCAACCGTTAAAAGAATTTGTCTCAATTTTGGTACTACCTATTCAAAAGATATTGCTAATCAAATTAAGGACTAAACCAATTTTACAGGTACATTCCTTTAAATGTATTCAGAAGAATTGTAAATTCTCACTATGACAATTCCCTGCTTAAAGCTTTGATGTCTACAGGTACCTGCTAAGTAAAGTTCAAGTTCCTTGACGTGACATACAATGCATAGCACTACTAACTTCCACCACCTTAGCTTTCTTAATTTTCTACCATTCCCTTGCTCACAGTTTATTTAATGACAGAAATAAATGTGATGTAATTGCTCACACAAATACCATAATTTCTTGCCTAGCTAACTGACCATACTCTTATTTCTGCCTGGAATGACATGACTTCTTTTGTTCACTGGTCCCACCCATAGGTATCTGATAGATTCAATTCACATATCAATTCACAACTCGAAGAAGCCTTCTCTGTCCAGTGATTGTAAAGGCGAAATAGGTTTCCAGATTGATTTTGTTCCCACTTATGCCAAATGTACTTCTTTCTTAATATCTTCATTATTCTGGACACATATATTTATTTTACTAATTCAGACTATAAGACCTTTAATTTTAGAGACTGAACTTAATTATTTTCATATCCCAAGTACTTAGCACAGTGTTTGGTGTATATGCTCAGTAGTGCTTGGTACAATGAGCTGAATTATTCTGTGACTACTTATATATGGTCGATGTATAAAACACTAGTAACTTTTTTTCCTTTCTTTAAGGCAATCCACATAAAATTTCAACTAAACAGAAATTTCATATACTTTACTAAAGGTCATAATATATTCAAATATAACTAAAAGCATGTATATTCTTTTAAAATATTCTATAAAGAGACTATTTTATTTTTTCAAATGAGCAGTTCTCTAATTTAACTGGGCTGAATGCATTTTTTTAACATTAACTTCAGACCAGGTGTATGTACAAAACATTTACCTTGGGCAGCAAATAGAAATTACTAGCATAAGTAAATCTTCTTTCCCTATATTTATTCCCTACTTCATAGAATATTATAAAAATTAGAAGAATTGTGGTTTAAAACATAATGCTGAGGTGCTCTGAAAGTGTTAGTAATGTAAACTAAAATTGTAACATAAGAAAATTGCTTCTTTTTATTGAAAAAATCCTTTAAAGCTCTGCTAACATGGTTAAAGGTTATTCAATAGCACATAAAATACATCCTGTAAAGTACACATGTCAAGTTGTTGTTTCTGCCCTAATAGGACTGCCTAGAATTCTTTCTGTTTCTCACTCCATAGTAACTTATCTATAGATTTTAGGGGGCCTATTTCCACACTTCTACTGCCTCTAAAGACTTACCAAAAGGAAAATCATTGATCATTTTTAGGAGCATACAAAATAAATCAAACACAGAATAAACTTTTTCTCTATACAAACATTAAAATGCATATGAAAGATATGACTATTTTATGTCACCTGTTTATTTTCTTTAGTATCAATTTTATAGCTTCTCTTAAAATTTTTGATAAATAAGGCATTTTCCCCAGTACATCAAGTTCTTGTAAAAGATAATCGTGTTTTAATATTAACCAACTCCTAATTTTCAGAGCATTTTACAAGATAAAGTGCTTTATATGTTCAGTGATGGATAGTATTTCCATTTTACACATGAGAAAACCAAAGATGAGTAGGGACATAAAGGTCACTGAAACTGTATCTCTTCTCAGAAACTCATTTGATTCTTTTTATGTAATTGGACAGCAGGTGAAGTTCAACAATTAGCTAGTGACTAATAACTAGCTACTAGTGAGTGATCAGTTTATAAGAGCTAAACTTCTAATGGCTTATTGTAAAACACTTATATTGAAAATAAAGATATCTATTTAAACAATGTACATGAATATGAAAGAAAAATACTCAGCTGTGTTTCAAGAAAGCGAGGTAAATAACTTAAGCATCCCATTATATTATGATATATATACTTGTATTTTATATTGAAATGGTGTAGAGGCAATGATGTTCCTGGATTCTGGACAAATTGTAATATATTGGATATTAGTAACAGGAAAGCTTTAGAGATTTTATTGGTTCATAGATGTGTGTCCAAATCACTCTATAAAACTCCATTTATTATAAGACATCGTGTGGCAAAGACCAGAATCATTTGTTTTTGGGTTGTTTTTTTGTTTGTTTGTTTTTGAGAAATACAGATATGTGCAAATACTTATAAATCAATGTTTTTTAATAGAAATTTAAAAAAATTAAATCCCGAGAAATCTCATGTATACCTTATCAGAATATGTATTTCTTAGTATATTTAAAGTTCTTATTGAAATGTCAAATGTATCAATATTGAGGAAGCTTAGTCCCCATATAATAACTTATAAAAATTTTAATTCAGGTATAACCCTGACTGTCTTTATGATTATTATTATCTTTATACTTTGTAAACAACTTATTCAACTCATTCACTATGGTTTTTTGAACAATTGTTTCAATTATCCCATAGTCGAACCAATTGATGTGTAACTATATGTTATTAGCTTGGTAAAAAAACTACAAAGCTCTGGTAAAGCAGTTGACTTAATCACCATGTTTAGGTATAGCTCCCATGACCTATATTATACTCTATTTTCAATAGAAAAGTATAGACCCTAATTACTTCAACCGTAATTTTTTATACCCACAAGGTTCATAAACCAGGAGCTCATAAATGGATCAAAGTTTCATGGAACTTGATGCTTAATAAATTTGGGGGCTCCCTTTAAGAAGAAAGGTTAAATATTATTAATCCAAATTAGGTATGGAGATCTTTGAAGGAGCCAACACAAATGAAGGGCCCTGAAGCTTAAGCTTCATTAAATTTCTTGGTAAATCTCTCTCTATCCAAATGCTAAGGAAAGGAAGTAAATATTTTATTCTTAAAAGTTTGATACATTTTGGAGGCTTATTGTTAAGGACCGTGAGGGGTTGAGTTTCACCATACTTGAAAGCGAAAAAGTTAATTTTCCACAATTCTGTGGATATTGGCAAGAGACATGAAATTCCTGGATCAGAGACAAAAGAATGTATTGCTCACAGTAAAGCAAGAAGCACAAGGTTTATGTATGCATCAGTAACCCTGCCACCCTCCCACCCCTACCAAGTTCTGTGGAGGTGACACTAAGGGGTCCAGGTGAATACTGAACATGCAACAGATTTGCATTATAGCTGTAGAATCCCAAGTAGTAACCATGGCTCCTCTTTGCCCTGTAGGGAGACATCTTGATTATACTATAAGCAAACCTGCCCTTTGCTTTGGAGTGAAACATACTATCTTCAAGTCTATCCCCCAGAGAAACATCCTTGAAAAGATAGTCTAGAACAATAGGGTAGCTTTTACCTCTACTTATGGGTAATAGTCTATTTGTGGTAATAAAAGAGACTCACAGAGACTAATCTCCCAAAGCTATCACTGAACAAAACAAATTATTTCCTGAGTAAATTTATGCTTGCTTCAAGTTGATTTTGTAAATTACTTGTAAACTCTTTAAGAGAAAGTTTTCCAAAAAGGTACATAGAACAGTACTGCAAAATGGCTTGCCATAAAAAGCAACACCCATGCCTCTACCATTCCCACTCCTCAGAAATAAATACTTTCAGCTCTTTAGTTTTTAGTTTTTTGTTGGTTATCTTCAATAATGTAAATATTTAATAGTTAACCCTCCTGGTTTAGTTCTAATAAGAGTATTGGTTGATATTTACATTTACATAAATGAGTGAAATGAAAGTAAAACAATGAGGGGTGTCTGGATGGCTCAGTCAGTTGAGTGAGAGGCTCTGGATTTTAGCTCAGGTCATCATCTCAGTGTTCTGACATGGAGGCCCCCACTGGGCTCTGTGCTCAACATGGAGTTGAGATTTGCCCTCTTCCTCTGCCCCTCCCCCACTCTCGCACATACTCATGCTCACTCTCTACATAAATAAAATCTTTAAAAAAATTTAAAAAGTGGGACACCTGGGTGGCTCAGTCAGTTAAGTGTCTGCCTTCAGCTCAGGTCATGATCTCAGGGTCCTGGGATCAAGTTCTCCCCCAATGTTGGGTTCCCTACTCACCAGGGAGTCTGTTTGTCCCTCTGTGCACCCCCTCCGTGCCCCCCTCCCCACTTGTGTGCTCTCTCTCTCTCCAGTAAATACAAATAAGAATATTTTTTTAAAAAAGAAAGTGAAACAATAAGATGGATGTTTGAATTTTACTGTTCATTTATAACGTAAGTGATTTTTTTTTTTTACTAAAATGGGTACCATTTTTTGAACACTGGAAGAGTATTTTCTCTGTTATTTGTGTTATTTGCAATTTAATGGCTATACTAGTGACAAATTTTAAGCTTAATCTACATCATTAATGTTTTCTCCTTTATTTTCTTAAGTCTAGAAAATCAATAAAACAATAAATTAAGCCTTGATATATAGCACTAGCTGATTTCTTTGGTGTAAATATTCTTGTCATGGCAGATTTCAAGATACCAACATGATGTCACTGAACAGAGTTTCGAGGGTATGTGCAGTAACACACTGTTGTATAGTATTCTGCCTGTAGATACTATATGTAAGTAATGTCAAGAGCATAGACAAAACTACAATGCAGTAAAATAATTTGGAAAGTGACAAGTTTTGAGTATTAATACCTTTGTTTATAATGATTATCTATATATATAGCTTTAATAGTTTTGTTTTTATTTTTTATTTTTTTAAAAGATTTTATTTATTTATTTGACAGAGAGAGATCACAAGTAGGCAGAGAGGCAGGCAGAGAGAGAGGAGAGAGGAGGAAGCAGGCTCCCTGCTGAGCAGAGAGCCCAATGCGGGCCTCGATCCCAGGACCCTGAGATCATGACCTGAGCCGAAGGCAGAGGCTTTAACCCACTGAGCCACCCAGGCGCCCTAATAGTTTTGTTTTTAATAATGCTTGTGTTTAACAACCATCCACAAAATCCCTGAAAATTTAACTATTGACTTCTTGCAAATTGGTGTAAGCTGGATTCATTCCACCACTTATTAACTTCTTTATCTCTAACCAATGTCATAGTCACTACTTTTTTTTTTATAAAGATTTTATTTATTTATTTGACAGACAGAGAGAGAGAGAGATCACAAGTAGGCAAAGAGGCAGAAAGAGGGAGAGGGGAAGCAGGCTCCCCGCTGAGCAGAGAGCCCGATGCAGGGCTCGATCTGAGGACTCTGAGATCATGACCTGAGCCAAAGGCAGAGGCTTAACCCACTGAGCCACCCTGGTGCCCCAATATTCACTACTTTTTGATTGATTAATTTAGCCATTATCTACTGATTCCCATGATAATAGCTGAAGACTTAGCTTATTTATGTTATTTCCTCTCTGCCTTTGGTAGCCAGCTTTCAATATGGTCCCAAAAGAGACTTTGTGCCTGCCATTCAGCTCTTTGTGTAAGCTCTTCCTTCCATGAATAGGGCTGATCTGTGTAATAGGATTTTGAGAAAATGATGGCGTGTGACTTTCAAAATTAATTCAAAAAAAGCCATTATAGCTTGACTTACTTTCTTGCATCACTTTTTCTGGGGGAAAGCTAGCCTTCATGTTGTAACAATACTCAAGCAGCCCTATAGAGAAAGAGATCCATGTGGTGAAGAACCGAGAACTTCTGCCAGCAAGACAGCAAGAAGTTCCAGCCATATAAATAACCTGTTTTGCAAGCAGATCCTCCAGTAGCTGGCATACATTTCAATGACTATAGTCCCAGCCTAAGAGACAGCAGAATCAGAATTACCAAGATAAACTGCTCCTGAAATTTCTGACTCACAAAAATTATCAGATGATAAACGTTTATTGTTGATTCAGGCCACTAAGTTTTGGGGTAATTTGTTTCTCAGTAATAGATAGCGAATATATCCCATGCCCATTTCCTTCCAGTTCAATGATGTCAATATTCCCACTTCCTCCGTGGGTTGTTGCTTCATTTATTCAACAAATACATACATTTTGCTCACTTACTATATGCCAGACAATAATCTAAGTGTGAAAAACAGCAATAACAAAGTACTGACCTCGCAGAGCTCCAGTAGGAGAGGGATGCTATAAATAAACATACACTGTAATATTTGGTGTTTACAAGCACTATGAGAAAAAACAAAGCATTGTTAACCGACAGAGGAAAACGTCAAAGGTCTCTGAGAAGCAAACATTTGGACAGAAACCTGAAATGTGCCGTGGGAGAGAAAAAGCCCCATGGATATCTGGAGTAAGACATTTCCAGGCAGAGAGAACAGTAAGTGGGAAAGCATGAGGTAGGATTGTACTTGTCATATTGAAAGAACCACAGGGTTCCTTTGGTCATGTCTGCAACTTTAAGTGGCCTATTTTTAAGTCCAGATTTTATTCACGCCCCATTTTTTAAAAGACTTTGGTTTCACTTTGTGTGAATGGAGATTTTAAAGCTCCAAACTTTCCCTTCACTCCTCCTTCCAAGTTCCATGACCCAACCTCTGACTGTTGTACTTTTACTTTTTTTTCACTTTGTATTTTTACAGTTGGTATTTGCATTCTTCTGTAATCATAGTTAGTTTATGATTTGTCCCGGGTTGATTCTTTTTTTTAAAAAGATTTTACCTTTTTATTTGACAGAGAGCGAGAGAACAAGCAAGGGGAGCTGCAGGCAGAGGGAGAGGGAGAAGCAGGCTCCCCACTGGGCAGGGAGCCTGAAATGGGTTTGATCCCCTCATGCAGGGATCTTGACGTGAGCCAAAGGCAGATGCATAACCAAGTGAGTCACCCAGGTGCCCCACGTCCATGGGTTGATGCTAAATGCAGAACATAGATAAAGCATGTCTGTATAATGATGATTATACAAATGTGCTCTGTGATTAAATGTCCTTCTTACCAGGTTACATTGCCATGCTTCTGAACAACCAATGGCGGTGTTTTTAGAGCTGTATTTGAATGAATATCCCTCTTTTCACATTCCATCTACGGACACTAGTATATTCCAAAATCATGTATTGATTTTGTTGATTTCCCTTGTTCCTTGTATAACTTCCTTCTGAAGCTCCCTACTCAGGATCATTTTTGTAGTCCAATCCTATTTTTGTTGTGGCGAGGGGATAGTACTCTCCTAGGTTTAAGACATTGTTTCTTTATCCCAGATTTCCTGCTTTTTTGTCAGAGAAGATCTTCATATTACTTCCTTAGGAAGGATGTATTGGGGGAAAACTTTTCAATTCCTAAATATTTTAAAATGTCTTTACTCATACTTGATTGATAGTTGAACTAGGCACAGACTTCTAAGGTAATAATCATTTCCCCCTTACTCTGAAGGCATTACTTCATGTCATTAGCAATTATTATTGCTGACAAGAACTCTAGAGCCCATTTCTTATTTCTGTGTCAGTGACTGTGATGTATTGAATTATGACCCCCCCCAAAAGACTAAGTGGAAGTCCTAACCCCCAAGTACATCAGAATGCAACTTCATTTAGAAATAAGATTATCACAGATGTAATTAGTTACATTAAGATAAGGTCCTACTGGCAAGGGTGGGTCTCTAACCCACTATGACTGGTGTCCTTCTAAGAAATCGGTCAGGTGAAGGCAGAGGCGCAGGGAGAATGCCACATGATGATGAAGGCAGAGACTGGAGCTGCCAGTCAGGGTATGAGAGACATTGCCAGTCAACCCCCAGAAGCGAGGAAGAGGCAAAAGGGATTCTATGATAGGTTTCAGAGGGAGCATGGGCAGGCCAAAACCTGGATTTCAGACTTCAGGCATCCAGGACTGTGAGCAAATAAATTTCTATTGTTTTAATAATTTGTCTAATTGTAATTTTCTCTTTCAATTTTCTTTTTTTTGCTTTAATTTCTTGTGCCTTGTGCTTTGCAATTGGAAGTTTCTATCATACAGAAATACATCAAATTTAGGAAATTCTCTGTCACAGTTGATAACTTCAACCCATTATTTCCTCTCTTTTCATCCTTCCTTCCTTCCTTCCTTCCTTCCTTCCTTCCTCCCTTCCTCTCTTCCTCTCTTCCTCTCTCTCTCTCTTTTTTTTAATTTCCTATTAGAAAACTATTGGAACTCCTAGAATGGCCCACTCTAACTCTTTTCTTTCTCTTTTTGTTTGTTTGTTTATTTTCTGACAGTTATTTTTAGTCTTTCCAGTCTATTTAATATATATATGTATATATACTAGTGTATAATATGTATAATTCATTTTAAATCTTGTTAGCTCCTATTGTTTGTTTTTTTTAATTTTCAGGTATTCATTTTAACTTTTTTATTAGGAAACCACATATTCTTNCGTTAGCTCCTATTTGTTTTTTTTAATTTTCAGGTATTCATTTTAACTTTTTTATTAGGAAACCACATATTCTTCAATCTCTCTGCATCACTAATTAGAGGGTTTTTGTTGTCTTTGTGATTGGTTCTTAGTTCATTTTAAATTTTATTTTATTTAAATTCCAGGATAGTTAACATACTATGTTATATTAGTTTCTGGTATACAATACAGTGATTCGATTGGTTGTTTAAGTACATTCTGGTGTCAGAATTATTTTTCAGGTTTTTTTTAAAGGTCTTTTTTTATTTTAAGTTGTTTTCCTCAAGTATCTGATAATACTAGGAATATTTAAGTATTTAAGAGTACTATATTACACACTGTTCTCTAGTATGTCTATGGGGCTTATTGTCTGGTGGGAAGGTGAGAGAACCACAATTAAACTGGCACCACCTAGTCCTGTTGGTGGAGAGTTTAAGAGAAGTAACACTCATACCTGAAGCTCTCAGAGGGATTTCTCTTTGGAAAAAAGCCTGAAGGGTAAGTACCTGGCAGCAACATGGGGAAAGAGGTGGAAAGATTAACTGTGCCTATATTGATTTTCATTCAATATTCTAGTTTTTAGTCCCATTTCTAACTGATGCCTTTCTTTGTGCGCACCTTTTCCAAGAAGATCCAAACCTCTCCCTTGGATTTTCAGAGCAGATTGTGGGTCTGTACAATTTATCTTTTTTAATATATGTTAGCAATACTTTTAATAGAGTCTCAGCGGGAAAAGGGGATAAATAGCAGTTTAAAATCTTGAACCAGAAATCTATCAACCGTTTTTTAAAAAGTACTCTTCAATTCAGTTCATTTAGAAGATAAAAGGCGGTATCCAGAAAGGCAAAATTTACATAATTTAATTCCAACCATAAAGAAGATTAAAAGGGTCCACAAAATTCAGTGAATATTGCACATAGCCATACATTTAAAAGTATTCTCTTCGAGTCTGTTCATTCTCAGAATTGTTTGCTACTTAAACAACTGTCATCAATAGCCTCCTTAGTTCCTCTAGTCATGGTTTCTGCGTGTATGTTTTCTCACTCGAGATTTCATCCTGAAACAACGTGAAGAGATGTCAAGTGCACCAGACCTAGACGGATAGCCTTAATTAAGATTGGGGACTAGTCTTAGATTTGCCAGTAGCTGTGGGATGATGGCCACAGTGTTTCAGCTTTCAGAATCTCAACTTCTTCCATCATGAAGTGAGAGGTTAGATTGAGTGAATTCTGTGTTCCCTTCAAGCTCTGTGATTCTGTGGTTGAAATAGAAATATATTTTTACAAAATTTTCAAATGTCATTATTCTTGCCACTGAATAGAATAAATGATTTTATCAGCATCTACTCACTTCTCTCTTGCTACACGGCTGTTGCATCCCAGCCACTGACAACTTCCTGCTCCCACCGCTCCCGGAGAGAACTTGAACTGCAAATCAAATCTTATCATTCCGCTACTGAAAAATTTTCACTGCTAATCAGAATAAAGTCGAACTTTTTACCAAAGCCTGTTAAGTCCATGATCCATGCCCTGCCTAATTTTCTATTCTTATCTCAGTCTTTCTGCATTTAGTTAAGTTTGCTGAAAACATAGTGGTCATTTTTTTAGTTCCCCAATATGCCAAATTCTTTCCTGGTTCTGCTGTTCTTTCTGCTTTCTCTCCCTCATATCCTGGGGCTATCTCCTCCAGGACTCAGCCTGAAAGCCATTTTCTCATAAAAGACTTCTTTTTATCATTTCCCCTCCCCCTCCATTGTCTCCTTGATCACACTCTTCACAATTAGTAATGATTTATTTGTGTGGTGAGGGCAGGAAACAACTCTCTCACGTTGAGCACTAATTCCCTTGCGCTTAGTGTCATGTCTGGACTACAAAAAGTGCTTGTTAAATAGTTGATGAAAGAGGAATGGACACTAAAATAAATGGTTTTATGTAAAATGTACTATTGGAATGAATTTTATTTTAGAAAAGTGGTAACTGATTAAACAGTAAAATCAACAATGGTGCAAAGAAATAAAGAAAAACAAGTTACAAAATTGTGTTTCTTTCTTAACTTGTATATTTTTATAACTAAACTCCATCAAATCAACCCTGCCTGTGTTCAGATTTTCCAGGCTGACCTTGCTTGGAATTGGAAGCATTTTTAGAATAATTTATGTATCAAGAAAAGAGTACAATGCTTTAGTGATTCAAAGCCCCTAAGGGCAGAGTATCAAGTAAAATATTCATGAAGCTTAAATGCAAGAGACATCAGATCTTCTGTGGTATTTTAACACTATATTTCTGTACAAAGGAGTTGTAAAATGAAGAATATGAGAGAAAAATATTTAGGACAATAAAGAGCACTTACAAAGTGAATTCTTGCCTCTAGTTTTACAACTGTTGCCCTCCCAAATGTGTGTGTGTGAGTGCATGTGTATGGGTTCCCTTATTCATTAATATTATAAGTTTCCTTATAATCATCATAGTATTAAGAATCAGTAGATCCGCTTCATACCTTTTCAAGGGGGTCAAAAAGTAAAAAGAAAAATTAATTAAAAGAGAGAGAAAGAGAGAGGGTGTGTACTAGTTAATAAAATCCAAAAATGTGGGGGCCACACCTTGACATATCAAGTGATGGATTTGCCAAATAGCATCTTACAAGCTTTGGCCACACACTTTTGTGATTGCTAAACACCTGAGATTAAATTTGACTGATGTGATCTTCATCTAGAGGTATCTATTGTTAAAAACTCCTGTCTTCTATATGGAAAAAGACTCCTTTAAAACAGGAGGTCTTTAGGTCTGGGTTTTTTGAGTCCTTCTTTCCTTCTCAACCCAAACATTTCACTAAGCATGCTGCGGATATTCTGTGAAACCTGTGCCATTCAAATGCTTTCTAGAGTATTTTGAAGATGCTTTTATTTCAGGCATCGATCTGATGTTGATGTCAACAAAATTTAAAAATAGGTCCTTAAATACATTTTGATCTTCTGTGGTGGAATGTTGGAAGCAAATGGCAGATATCAAGAGGTTATAATTTTCATGAATTTAATTAAAAATTACTGAATTCTTTCCCGGGGGAAAGGGACTCGAGAGGGACTTCAAATGTTAGCCTCTGGTTTTCATTCATGTTTGACCATTTGAAATTTAGATGTGCTTACTTCTTTTATTTTATATGGATATGATAAGATGGAACATAATGTCTTACTAATTGTATATGTTTTTGTAAGGAATTTGGAGTTCCTCTTAATGAAAGATAACCTTTCTTTGCTCAACTTCTCATCCACATTCAACCATATGTTTTATAAGACACTCATTTTATGAGATGTTCAAGGAAGATATATGATGAAAAGCATATTGGGAAAGATTTAAGAGGAAATCGTCTTTCAGAGTCCTTCAGGTTGAAAATAGTCTCTAAAAGTTAAATGGCTACTAATATAATAAGAAAACTTTCCATGTAAATTTGTCTACTGATGTATCTTTATCTGTCTCATGTCATTGATTGCTTGATTCTAATTTTTCATCTAAATGGTAAAAAAAAATCTTTGGTAGATTTTTGAAATGCAATATTATATTAAACAACACACAAAGCTCTTTCTTGTCTCAAAGCCTCTGTGCAGAATGCTATTCCTCCTTCCAACCTGTGGAACTGTAGAAAATGAAGCCACAGACAAGGGGTTGGGGGGAAGCTCCTGTAATTAAACTTTCCTAAGTGAATCTCTTCTCAACAGATTTTTAGCATAATGTCAGTGTCAGAGAGATGTGAATAGACTGGATAAGCCTTAGATAAGTGTAAGAATATTACAAACCTGTCAAACCTCTTCCCTGTTCTGTTTAAGAATTCACAAGTAGGAGTCACTAGGTTTTGATAAAGAACTCCTCCATGGTGAGCTTATGGAGGTGACTTCGTTGGTGTGCTCACCTACCCGTTGGCCTAACTGGCACCTATCAGAGGTTCCTCTTCTTGATTACTGGTGAAACTGGTGGCAAGTCTTTCCCTCCACCACCACCGCTATTCCTGAGCCATCTGTGGAGTTTGACCTTGAACCCCTTCACTAGTTTCTGCACAGTTTTTGTGCCAGCTTTCCACCAGCTTTCTACTTGCTTTCACCCCACTTCCATCCACCTTGGCTTATGGCCTCAGGAGTAGAATCTGATTTTTCACACTATGATGTGAAGCTAGATTTATTTTATGTCCTCTTAGAATATGCCTCAAGTTTTTTTTTTTGTTGTTGTTGTTGTTGTTGTTGTTGTTTTTAAATAATCACTGTGTAGTACTTAAATATTTAAAAACATTTTTACTCATTTTTCTTGGTAGTCTATAGTAAGCAGTGTTAATATTCTGATGGTTTTTGTCCCCTACATATTTTTCATAAGGACATTGAAACCTGATTTTATTACAGTTTAAAAAAGGCCCATGTTACTATTTGTGGGGATGAAATAGAGTTATTGCACACCAAAAAAACTACAGTAACAAATGATAGGTCAACACTTCATGTTTTGTTAGATTTTCAGAAAAAGCAAGGCCCTTGGACCCCCCATTTGTGGTGTTTATGAAGCAAGTTATTCCTTTCATAGCCAGTTTTCATCGTGGTGCTTGGCATTTACCTTGAGCACTATACTAACATAGCAATAATAATTATTATAATAACAAGTATTTCTATTGCTCTCACTGTATGCCAGGTATTCATATAAGCACTTTCCTTATATGTATTGATTTATTACTAATTAACAACCTTGTATTATTCTCATTTTGCATATGAGCAAAGAGTATAATAGATTTCGTGACTTGCCCAAGGTCACTGAGTCAGTAAAATTGGCTGGATTCTGTCAGGCAGTCTGGCTCCGGAGCCTGCCACTTAATCACCAACATATACTGCTTCTCTATTTAAAAATAAAAGTTGGTTTCTACTTTGGATAGTATGAAAAATTTATGATTTGAAGACATTTCCTATTTTTTGTGTGTCTAAAATGTAGGTCAACCACAATCTTGAGGAGCAGAGTTGTTGGAGATTTAACGTGCCATGATAATCGGAGTCTTTGTAGAGTTGAGAACTGTTTAAATCCATAAACCAGAAAATTGCGTGCTTAGTTTGATCAAAATTTCTATGAAAGCAGAAAGACTTGCTAAGGAAGCATCCTCAAGTGCTAGCATTTTGGTTTGTATTGATGCATGAAATTCTCTCCTCATCTATCTGCTATATTGTTTGTCTTTTTCAAGTAGGACTATTCTAAATATTATTTGATATAATGCAGTGTTAAAATATGCTGACAAGAAAATAATTACCATGTACACATAGGTAATTAAGAATGCTATCTGGTTAAATCTATTCTATACCCTACATGTTGAACAAAATAGATAGCAACACAGGTTTGAACCAGTACCAAAAGTCAAATATGTATCTATTTGTAAAATGAGCTTCTTAAATTTGAATTCAAATTTGTAGGTCATGATTACATATTAGAAGCACAATGAAGTGCAAATAAAGTGAATAATTTATAGTTAGGGTCATTACAGTTAATGAAAATGGCTAAAACAAAGTGTTTAAGTCATAACTAATCCCACTAGACTCATGGCCTCCATCTGTGCTTTGGAAAGTGGGTAAACATCATCTCCTGGAATGGCCTTCCCAAATTATTCTGCTAAAGCTGAGACCCCTGACTATGTTGGCAGCAGCTCTGAAGTTTCTGGGACATTGGTTCTCACGGACAGCTCTTACGGAGGCACTGGTCATTCCACTGAGCCTCTGCTCAGAATTTTTTGGGTATTCACCAATATGGATAAGACCAGCTACATCTAGGGGGGAAAAGTTCAAGAAAACATTTAAAAAAATGGTTGGTTTGTTAAAGCAGTGAATTTAATCTTTTATTTCTTATATAATATGCTCAGACACACACATACACACACACACATACACATACAAATTCTACATGGAAAACTACACAGAGTGAACAATAATGGTTAATTGTCAGACTCAGGCAGGGACCCACCCTTGAGTGAATGCTTATGTATGTGTATATATACGTGTGTGTGTGTGCATGTGTGTGTGTACATGTGTGTATGTATTATTATTGTGGATACTCTGCTTTATTGCTGCTGAAACTCTCTCTAAAAGCAAATTTTACTCACGCTTTGACTTGACAGATGTAGTCAGTATGACAGAAAAGGAATAATTGTCAGAGCTCAATGAGAATAGTAATAGTAATGTTTCTTTATATATATAGGTACATTTTCACACATGCAGTTCATTATCATTTGAAAATTATAGGAGGATGTCACAGATTATATGGAAAAAATGTGCATGTATATCATCATTTCCACATGAAAATGAAATACACCCTGTCTCCAACACAGTACCCTTGAAAGTCTAATGTATTGTTACAGTTTTCTGTCTTCTCCGTTACTTGTAGTTTTCCATAAAAAGGGCTCTCCAAGCCTATTTTCAACTGAATAATCTCAAGGGAACAGAAAACTTCATTTTTTTTCTTTCTCATAAGTGCTAATGCTTGGGTGAAATAATTGACTACTCATTTTGCCATATTTCTTAGTATTTTCTATATTTTTCCTCTCCACTTATGAAAATTATACAGATGTATGCGCAAATAAAGAGGGCATGCTGGAAAAAAAAAATTACAAAACTTACCTCTTTCTACCCCATAGAATTTAACAGAGTTTTGCACGTACCAGAAAAATAGAATGTTAAAGATTGAGGAGTCATAAATGATATCCTAATTGCATTCCATTTACACAGAAGAAGAATGAAACTCATGGAAAGTGTACAGTTTGCCAAGGGTCACTGAAAGTGAAATCACAGATTAGAATGAGCATCCAACTTTCTGTGTTGCAGACCAGAGTTATTTCACATGCAGTGCTTTGCTTGAAAACATGAAACAAATGAACTAAAAATCTTAATGCAACAACAAGTACAAAATGTCTTAAACACAGCTAAGGCAACTAATGCTGTACCTTGGCCATAATGGAATAAATAAATGTAAGAAAATAATATGAACAGGAGAGAGAGTATTAAAATGATTTATGGTTCTTTAATGAAAAAATTATAGAGATGAGTTGAAGAGGGCATCTTTCTAATCTGATGTGTGTGGACTTGAGAAAGACCAGGTATTGGTGGCACATTACACACGCATAGTCCTCAAAACATTTTACATCTTATGCAGAGCCCTATAGATCAGTTCCTTTTATAGGAAAATCAACATGATTTTAGGGAATTACTAAAGACTGGCATATATAGCATACTGAGACATCAGCAGAAATTTAACTTTTCTAAGAAAAGTCTGTTATTATCCTGTAAAAACACCCAACAGATTACACACAACCTGCAAAATAAAGGGCAGACTTCCTAACACTGTGTCTGTGGCATTCCTTAACTGTTCCCTTCAGCATGTCCGACCACCTCTCTCCCTTATCACCTCAGTAAAACCCAAGCTTTAGCAGTCCCAGAGAACTTTCTGTTCCCAGAAGCTACCATTATACATGGCATTTCTTCCAATGACTTTCTGACAATGTCCTTCCAAGACATTGTCAAAGACCATTAGGGAAAATGAGAAAGAGAATATAAAGTATTGGTAGCTTCCAAGAGTGAAAAGTCACTATAGTCAACCATAGTCAGTGGATAAGAAGCAGATTTGGATTAAAAGCTTCATAAATTATTTTGCAGAGTAATCAGCAAACAATTTGTGTGGTAAATAGTATAAGGCAGGGAGGGATTAAAAAATGGACTGGAAGTAAATATCATTTGAATATCCTCTAGTAACATGTATAGTCTAGTTGTATTCACGTACTTTATATTTTAATTTTCATAATAGTTCTGTAATGTAGGGGCTAATACCTTTTTTGAAGACCCGGGAGTTCAGTATAAAGTCTTATACCTAGTTGACAGAACCAGAAATCAAATCCTAGTCCTTATTGAAATAATTGTAACCATAATAATCTATTAATATTCATCACCTTTTAAAACTTTTGGAAATGCAGTTATGTTCATACATACANTTGTGGATACTCTGCTTTATTGCTGCTGAAACTCTCTCTAAAAGCAAATTTTACTCACGCTTTGACTTGACAGATGTAGTCAGTATGACAGAAAAGGAATAATTGTCAGAGCTCAATGAGAATAGTAATAGTAATGTTTCTTTATATATATAGGTACATTTTCACACATGCAGTTCATTATCATTTGAAAATTATAGGAGGATGTCACAGATTATATNCGGGCTCCCTGCTCCGTGGGAAGCCTGCCTCTCCCTCTCCCTGTGTCCCAGCCCCCCTATGGTGCTGTCTCTTTCTCTTTTTCTCAAAAAAATAAACAAAATCTGAAAAAAAAATGCCCAGCATCTGACCCACATCTTTGCAGGTTCTATGATTGAAACTTATCATAAAACAAAGTGGATCAGCCTTTTTAGACTGATGGTGACTATTGACATTCACAGAAGCTGATATGTACAATAAAATTCTGAATTATTCATTTATACTTGGAAATGTAACTATCAAGCCAACCAGAAATTTGATGTCCATTATTTAGTGTATTTTATCCTTGTGGGTAAATTTACAAGTTTTAGTCAGAAATTGGTTTCATGACAATGGAGACAGATCCATGATAATAGGGAGAGCAACTGTGATGCTCCAGGCATCGTGCTCAACTTTCTGTTTAGATTAGTTCACTTAATCCTCACAATGTCAAGTGAATATCCACTTTATAGATAAGGAATAGGAATGAGAAACTCAGAGTTTCAGTAACTTTCCCAAATCTTCATATCTGGTAAGAAGTTGAAATCTAACCTATGGATGGGGCGCCTGGGTGGCTCACTTGGTTAAGTGTCTGCCTTCACCTCAGGTCACGATCTCAGGGTCCTGGGCTCCAGCCCTGTGTGGGTTTCCCTGCTCAGCCAGGAGACTGCTTCTTCCTCTTCCTCTATGGCTCCCCCTGCTTGTGTTCTCACG
>LNAC01000630.1:1255892-1333026 GCA_002007465.1 Ailurus styani
AAAAAAAAAGTACAAAACTTACCTCTTTCTACCCCATAGAATTTAACAGAGTTTTGCACGTACCAGAAAAATAGAATGTTAAAGATTGAGGAGTCGTAAATGATATCCTAATTGCATTCCATTTACACAGAAGAAGAATGAAACTCATGGAAAGTGTACAGTTTGCCAAGGGTCACTGAAAGTGAAATCACAGATTAGAATGAGCATCCAACTTTCTGTGTTGCAGACCAGAGTTATTTCACATGCAGTGCTTTGCTTGAAAACATGAAACAAATGAACTAAAAATCTTAATGCAACAACAAGTACAAAATGTCTTAAACACAGCTAAGGCAACTAATGCTGTACCTTGGCCATAATGGAATAAATAAATGTAAGAAAATAATATGAACAGGAGAGAGAGTATTAAAATGATTTATGGTTCTTTAATGAAAAAATTATAGAGATGAGTTGAAGAGGGCATCTTTCTAATCTGATGTGTGTGGACTTGAGAAAGACCAGGTATTGGTGGCACATTACACACGCATAGTCCTCAAAACATTTTACATCTTATGCAGAGCCCTATAGATCAGTTCCTTTTATAGGAAAATCAACATGATTTTAGGGAATTACTAAAGACTGGCATATATAGCATACTGAGACATCAGCAGAAATTTAACTTTTCTAAGAAAAGTCTGTTATTATCCTGTAAAAACACCCAACAGATTACACACAACCTGCAAAATAAAGGGCAGACTTCCTAACACTGTGTCTGTGGCATTCCTTAACTGTTCCCTTCAGCATGTCCGACCACCTCTCTCCCTTATCACCTCAGTAAAACCCAAGCTTTAGCAGTCCCAGAGAACTTTCTGTTCCCAGAAGCTACCATTATACATGGCATTTCTTCCAATGACTTTCTGACAATGTCCTTCCAAGACATTGTCAAAGACCATTAGGGAAAATGAGAAAGAGAATATAAAGTATTGGTAGCTTCCAAGAGTGAAAAGTCACTATAGTCAACCATAGTCAGTGGATAAGAAGCAGATTTGGATTAAAAGCTTCATAAGTTATTTTGCAGAGTAATCAGCAAACAATTTGTGTGGTAAATAGTATAAGGCAGGGAGGGATTAAAAAATGGACTGGAAATAAATATCATTTGAATATCCTCTAGTAACATGTATAGTCTAGTTGTATTCACATACTTTATATTTTAATTTTCATAATAGTTCTGTAATGTAGGGGCTAATACTTTTTTTGAAGACCCGGGAGTTCAGTATAAAGTCTTATACCTAATTGACAGAACCAGAAATCAAATCCTAGTCCTTATTGAAATAATTGTAACCATAGTAATCTATTAATATTCATCACCTTTTAAAACTTTTGGAAATGCAGTTATGTTCATACATACAAGTACTTCACTCCTCACTGATGTAGTTATTTGGTTGTGATAGAGTTTGTGGGGAAACCCAGCTCTCTACCAAATAGGGCCTTACAGAGTGACAGCACACACTATTGTCACAAAACCCCAGCATCTGGGGGCACCTAGGTGGATCAGATGGTTAAGTGTCTGCCTTCAGCTCAGGTCATGATCTCAGGGTCCTGGGATGGAGCCGCACATTGGGCTCCCTGCTCCGTGGGAAGCCTGCCTCTCCCTCTCCCTGTGTCCCAGCCCCCCCCATGGTGCTGTCTCTTTCTCTTTTTCTCAAAAAAATAAACAAAATCTGAAAAAAAAATGCCCAGTATCTGACCCACATCTTTGCAGGTTCTATGATTGAAACTTATCATAAAACAAAGTGGATCAGCCTTTTTAGACTGATGGTGACTATTGACATTCACAGAAGCTGATATGTACAATAAAATTCTGAATTATTCATTTATACTTGGAAATGTAACTATCAAGCCAACCAGAAATTTGATGTCCATTATTTAGTGTATTTTATCCTTGTGGGTAAATTTACAAGTTTTAGTCAGAAATTGGTTTCATGACAATGGAGACAGATCCATGATAATAGGGAGAGCAACTGTGATGCTCCAGGCATTGTGCTCAACTTTCTGTTTAGATTAGTTCACTTAATCCTCACAATGTCAAGTGAATATCCACTTTATAGATAAGGAATAGGAATGAGAAACTCAGAGTTTCAGTAACTTTCCCAAATCTTCATATCTGGTAAGAAGTTGAAATCTAACCTATGGATGGGGCGCCTGGGTGGCTCACTTGGTTAAGTGTCTGCCTTCACCTCAGGTCACGATCTCAGGGTCCTGGGCTCCAGCCCTGTGTGGGTTTCCCTGCTCAGCCAGGAGACTGCTTCTTCCTCTTCCTCTATGGCTCCCCCTGCTTGTGTTCTCACGTGCTCTCTCTCTCTCAAATAAATAAAATCATTAAAAAAAGAAAAACAACATTGTAGAAAAAAAGAACTTAAAAAAAAAAAAGGAAACCTGAATCTATCTAACTTTGGAGCAAAATTTAATCACGACCTAGTGCTGCCTCCCAAACATGATATAAAACCCCTTGAGGGCAGGGAGAGTCTTAAAAACATTAACCATTCCTAAAGGAAGAGTGTCTAGCCTGTGCCCCACATCTTCTCTGCCACACCCACATCAATGCTCACATCAGTCTGTGATATACTTTCATCCTCATTTTACAGGAAAGACATGAAATCATTCCCTAAGGCTATATAGTTAGTAAATAGCAAGAACTGGGAGCCGGGGTGGCTCAGTCGTTAAGTGTCTGCCTTCAGCTCAGGTTATGATCCCAGGGTCCTAGGACCGAGCCCTGCATGGGGCTCCCTGCTCCATGGGAAGCCTGCTTCTCCCTCTCCCACTCCCCCTGCTTGTGTTCCCTCTCTCGCTGTGTCTCTCTGTCAAATAAATAAATAAAATCTTAAAAAAAAAATAGCAAGACCAAGGAGGACTGAATACCCAACTCTGAAGCTTGCAGTCGTTCTATCGCTGCATGCTACCATTATAAGCCAGGCACACTTGTCAGATAGAAATGATAGCCCTCATCATGTGCAGACATGCTCTAGCACTTTATGTATATTAACTTATTTAATCTTATGAATGTGAGTCTATAATTACCCTCATTGGATGGATAAGCAAGCTAACTCAGAAGTTACTTAGGCTACCAGAGTTATACTACTAGTTAGTAGTGCATCTAGGATATAAATCAGACAGTCTGGCTCCAAAGCTTTACACTCTACTGTCTGTTGGGTTGTCTTAATAATAAATGACAAACAGCTTTATGGCCTGATGCATTCAATTTCATTCTAGAAATATTTTGTTCATGGGCAACAGAATGGTTCTCCAGTATAGGGATGAAGAAAATGGAACAAAAGCAAATGTATTTCTATATAATGAGACCATTCTTGTTGTTACTGTTATTTAAAATAATAGTAGTTAGTCCATGGGGCACCTGGGTGGTACAGTCAGTTAAGTGCCTGACTCTTGGAGTCAGTTCAGGTAGTGATCTCAGGGTTGTGAGATCAAGCCCTGCATCACACTCCATGCTCAGCATGGAGTCTGCTTAAGACTCTCTCCCTTACCCTCTGCCCCCCAATGCCTCAGATAAATAAATAAATCTTTAAAAATAAAAGAAAATAAAATATTGTTAGTCCAGACAATGTACAATGAAGATGTTTGAATTAAAGCTTCACTAGCTATCCTAATTTCGTCTTGCCTCCCTAACTCTCTACCCCATCAATTTGTCAGAACTTAAGTATCCATAGCAAGGATATATTGTGGTCCACAGAAGCACACAAGAAGGGCAGAGTTGTGAAGAGCTTCCTGTGAAAATCATGAAAACATGTTGGTGTCTGGGTGAGGTTCAAAGGGGAGTGGAGCAGAAATGTTGCCATGCTTGGATACACTTCAGGGAGCCAGATGAGCCAGAAGACAAGAGTCAATATAGTTTTGTTATCAAACTGGCTTTGAGGTAAAACAGTAGTTATTGGGGACTTCCATTACTCATCCATGAGAACATTCTGTGGAAACTAGATATTTGGGTCAATTCTAAACTTAATAGGGGGACTTGTTGCTAGACTTCAGTCCTATCAGCAGAGAAGAACTTATTAAAGAAGAAAAAAATATCAGGAATCCTGGAAAANTTCATCCATGAGAACATTCTGTGGAAACTAGATATTTGGGTCAATTCTAAACTTAATGGGGGACCTGTTGCTAGACCTCAGTCCTATCAGCAGAGAAGAACTTATTAAAGAAGAAAAAAATATCAGGAATCCTGGAAAAAATTATTCAGTCCTGCAGTGTGAGCAACCAGAAGGAAAAAAAAAAAAAGCCATACACAGAGTTGGAACCTACTAGATGTTAAAAATCCATTATTCAGAAAGCTTAGAGAAAGAATGGCTTGAAGTCTATATATTAATAAAGTGAAGACGCCACAAAAGGAAAGAGAGACAGTCATAAATGGTCTTCGGACCATACAATCCCAGATGGTCTTGATGAAGAAAAAAAAAAGTCGGGATACCTACAGCTGCCCGGGGAGCGTGCCAATGAATATGAGAACATGTAAAATGATGGAAGTAGTGATATAAGCAAGAATGATGACAGAATAATAATTCNAGTCGGGATACCTACAGCTGCCCGGGGAGCGTGCCAATGAATGTGAGAACATGTAAAATGATGGAAGTAGTGATATAAGCAAGAATGATGACAGAATAATAATTCGTACACCTAAGAAAATTGCCAGTTAGTTTAAAGCAAAAACAGAATTGATAAAATTCCAAATGAAACAAAAAGGAATCTTAAAAATCATGTTTAAATCAGGCGCCTGGGTGGCTCAGTGGGTTAAAGCCTCTGCTTTCGGCTCAGGTCATGATNATTTAAATCAGGCGCCTGGGTGGCTCAGTGGTTTAAAGCCTCTGCTTTCGGCTCAGGTCATGATCTCAGCGTCCTGGGCTCTCTCTCTGCTCAGCAGGGAGCCTGCTTCCTTCTCTGCCTGCCTCTCTGCCTACTTGTAATCTCTCCCTCTGTGTCAAATAAATAAATAAAATCTTTTAAAAAAATCATGTTTAAATCAAGAAGGATGAGAATAAGCAGACGGTCTGCTGCTTGGGGCTGAAGGTGACATATTAAAAGATGATGAAGGAAAAGCCGTGTTACTCTAGTTCCTTTAGCTTCTTTTCTTTAGACAGGAAAGAGGATAACTTTCGCTGTAGAAAGAAAATGAATCCTATGTATAAGAGAATGTACCTATCAACTTTGATTACACCCTGTATTATTGTGAGGACTTGAAATCGACATTGCTGAATTAGTATGGGTTTATTCCAGTTCCTGAATAAACACTTTTGTATGCCAAACACTACAAATTACCAACTCAGCTCATCTTTGAAGCAGCTCTACAAGGTTGGTGATCTTTCTACAATTTTAGAGAAGAGAAGACACACATTCAATGTAAGGGGGTATCTTTAGTCCCAAAATTTACCTGTCCAGTGATACCATGTGCTTTTATGCGAGGTTATTTGCTATAACCTGTTCATGTTGATCTCATATTGTCTTTTGGATCCCTAACTAGTGCTCAGAATTTGTTCATAATTTAATTTTCAGTAATCAGTTGAAGAATCTTATACTTTGTGAGACATTAAACTATTTATTGAAACATAGATTGTGTCATGCTGACCAAATATTTAGTCGATATGAAGTTGGGAATGACAGAATCTTCAAGCTATAGAAAGGACTGAATAGAAGATGAAACAATAGGAAAAAGGAAAAAAAAACTTTTTTAAAGGAGAATTTTGCATTATGGATTAGTATGGATTAGAGAAGTTTGAGTGTCCCTGAGGATAAAGATTATACTTGACCAATTTCTGTTTCACAAATATTTTATATAGTTATAATAATGATTTATAATTCAAAAGTCAAGGATTCCAAAAATTTAATGTAGTCTTCAACTACCCTAAAATCACTTTAAAGTCTAGATTAAATACTCTCCTAGAGCGGTTCATCAGTATATACATCTTTAATAAAAGCCTAGAGAGTGACACTAGACTTTCTATGTGTAAGATCCATGTGCCTCTGGACATCTTTACTTGGTGCCCCTGAGGTATAAAAAGAGCTTATTTTTAAATTTCCAAGAAAACTTGTTACTTTTACAGTATGGCATATCCTGTATTTATCAACCAGGTTAGGCTAGGTTATTTTATCATAAACAACACCTGAAAATCTCAAGGGCTTAACACAATAAAGGTTTATTTCTTCCTTGTGCTTTGTAAGAATAATCTGGAGAGAGTGGTCTCTGTTCCCTGTCATCAACATTCTTACTCCAGAATCCAGGCTGCCTCAGTTATTTCTTTCTGTGTAACAAACCACCCAACATTTAGTGACTTAACATAAACTCATGTTATTACCTTGCATGGTTCTGTGGGTTAAATGGACTCAATGGGAATCTTCCACTCCATATGGTATCTACTGGGGCTACAGTCATCTGAGGCACTGATTTGACTGGTTTGTTCAACACAGGTCACTCGTATGGCTAGCAACTGATGCTTAAAATTGTCTAGAAGCTCCAACGAGACTTCCTGCTGGAAAACTTACACATTGTCTGTTTAGGTGGCTTGTGCTTCTCATAGCATGGCAGCAGGGTTCCTACAGGTCATGTCCCAAGAGCAAATGTTCCAAGAGGGAGGATCTGGAGTTGCCAGTTCCCTTTTAGACTAGATCTGAAATTGGCACAGCATCATTTCTGCTACATTCTCTTAGTTAAGCAGTCAATCCTATAATTCAGAATGGAAAACTAAGCCCCATCCCTTAATTAGAAGAGTTAAAAAAAAAACAAAAAAACTGTGGCTGTCTTTAGCCTATAGGCTGACAGAATAATCATTGCCTAGAATTAGTTTGTAATCTCAATGGTTTAATGAAAAGAGAGAGATCTACAGGCCCTTGCATCAACAAAGAAATTTTCATCCTGAAAGTGACACGTTTTACTTCATTGCACAATTCCTTGGCCAAAATTGTTCTAAATGGCTGTACTCAACCACCGAAATACAAGAAAGCATGATCCTACAGTGCAACTTGAAGAAGAGAGGAACACAGTAGTTGTTGGTAAACAGCACTAATGACAGCTACATCACTTCTTAGTAAATGGACTTATTATCTATAAATAAACTCGAAGCATTTAAACCAAATTTGTCTCACTTAATAATCGCCCACAACCAAGAAGTTACCACTACCTAGTGATTCTTTCACCTATAACTCCAGTTTATTTCCTCTTCTCAAATTCCACTCCTGCCCCCATTAGCTATTACCCAGAACATCATGACTTACTGGTCTCCCTTCTCGTAGGTAGGCACACCTCTATTTTTCAAACTATACCCAAGAAGAGCTTTATAAAATGGAAACATAATTTACAATAACATAAATCATTAACATTTAAAATATGAACTCATTTGCTTACCATCTTTCATTAATTTAACACATATTTATTGACCATCTTCTACGGGTGAGGTACTTGCCACTTTCTGCCAAAATAAGTGTTACAATTTCAATGTCTTCCTTCTACCACTTTTACCAACTTAGAAATCTTTAATATGACTCATAATGTACTTAAAAATAAGAACACTAGCCCACTTCTCCAACTTCATTAAAATCTATTTTACTTTTTCGTGTTCTTATTTTAGGTTCTATTAATGTGCATTTTTTTCTCTCAATTTTTATTTTAATTATTAATTCTACTTTAAGAACTTCTAATATGTTGGTCTCTGCTTTTATTATTGTTTGCTTCCTTTAGGGAAATTGGTTTTATGATGCTTTTTCTAAACTATTGAATTGAACACTTAGTTCATTATTTTCATTTATTCTCCTAATCATAACGGTGTTTAAAGAAATGAATTTACCGGTTGCCAAAACTTTAGCTGCCTCTCATGTTTTTATATGCTGTATACTAATTTAAATTAAATAGTCCACAATTGCTATTTTTGTCAGATTTTGATGTGTAGTTTATATTGATCATATTGAATAAATAGGATGATTATTAGTTAGCTATTACCATAATAAGGTCGTATAAGGAATCGCCTCTAAATTAGTGCTTAAACAGCAACGTTTATTACTTTTCATGAGTATATGGATTGGCGCGTTGGTTCTGCTTGTGTGGATATGGCTTGGCTTACCTCAGCGAGGCCCATGTATCATTTGGGTCAGCTGGAAGGTCACCTGAGAGAGGGCTGATGTAAGAAATGCACAGCCGGGATAATTCATCTCTCCTTCATGTGTCTCACACATCCCTCCAGCAATCTAGTTCCTCCAGGCAGGGGTCCAAGAAAGCTCAACCCTGCATGTGCCTTTGAAAGCTTCTGCTGGCATTATGTTTGCTACTGTTCCATTGGATAAACAGATGACAGCCAAGCCCAGACTGAGCATGGGGAGGTGTGAACAGAGGACACAAATACGGAGACATATGAAAAATTGGGGCCAGTAACGCAATCAAACCGTCACAGAAAAAATTACTTCTTCCCTATTCTTTAAAATTTTTAAACAGCGTAGAGATTATCTGCTCCAAAGTGTATCTGTGATCTGTTCTCAAGTCTTCTTAAGACAGTCTCCTTTATGTAAGCCATCTTTAATAATAGAATTCTTTTATGAAGATTTTTAAATTCATTAACAGAGCTTTGTTCCTACTTAATGACAAAACTTTACAGCTATGATGATACTTAATTTTTAAAGTTGTTTATTTTTGTGTTCCTTCTGCATTTTTAACTGATCTTATAAAAACATGTATATTTTATTAATAATTTAAAAGGACCAGTTTTCAGATTTATTCGTATTAGTTTTACTATGTTCCTTTTCTTAAGTATTAGTTTTTTATTCTTTCTTTTATATCTTCTATTCTTTCAACTTTTCAAAGGGTTTATTTTGCTACCCTTTCTGGGTTCTTAAGGGGGATTCTTAGCCCATTTATTTTAATTTTGCTGTACTTAAAAATGATACTTACTTTAATATTCATCTGAGATCATTTTGGCTTTCCCCTGTAAGTTTTGACTTATAGTGTCAATATTTCTATTTTCTAAATATGTGAGCTATCCATTTATAGCAATTATTATTTTTTTTGGTAGAGATCTTTTAAATTTAAATAATTATTTAAAAATTTAAATAAATTTTCTGTTAGTAATTTTAAAAAATATATCTGTTATTAATGTCTACTGTTATTGCATTTTGTCAGACAATGTAAATTATCCCACTTACCTATTTTGTAACATGCTCAGAATTTCAAAATATATACAGTTGTTTTGGTTGACTAACATTAATTATTTCATGGATACATAAAAATATGCCATATCCTCTATGGGATATATAGTTTACTTTATAATTAGTAATTCAATTGTATGAATTATATTTAAATTTTATATAATTATTTTTTGTGTCATCAGTTATAGATGACTAAATTTTTCTATCTCATATTCATTTCTGTCTGTATCTCTTTGTGTATATCTCACATTATATATATTTCTTTGTTTCTTTTTGTATTTCTGAGATTTTTACTTTGAGTATTTGTGCTTTTTAGTCTATAAAGTTTTATCAGCTGTATTCTTGTGACATTTTACCATGTTTAATGGTAAAATGATTTTGATTTTGTCTGACATAACTATTGCTACACTAGCTTATTTTGATTTCTACTAGCATAACTCCATGCTACACTAGTATATTTTTTTATTGTTCAGTAATAGTAACGGCTAACAATTATTGATACTTGCTGTGGGGACATGTGTACTTATTAAATGTTTTACATGCAGTGATTCATCTAGTCCTCACAAGAACTTATAAAGTAAGTATGAATATGATCTCAGTTTATTGAGGTATAAAGCTGAAGCATAGGGAATTTATGTAAATTGTTCAAAGTCACAAAGCTATTAAATAGCCGAGATGGAATTCGAACCCAATATCTGCCTCCAAACTGAGGTTTTAGAAATTACTCTCTTGCTTCCATTTTTATATGGTTTGGTTTCTTAAGATTTGAGTAATTTTTTTCTTTAAGTTCACTGTCTTCATGGCTGCTCAAATTTACTAATAAACCCATCAAGGGCATTTTTCATTTCAATTACTGTGGGTTTTATTATTATCTTTTCTTTTCATTTCTACAATTTCCATTTGATTCTTTCTAATATAGACCACCTGTCTGCAAAATTTTCCCATCTGTTTATGCACATTGTCCACTTTTTCCATTAGAGCCTCATTATATTAATTATGGTTATTTTATATATCTCGTTTCTTAGTTCCAACTGGGTCATATCTGTAACTAGCTCCGTGATTGGTTATTTCCTAACAGTGACGCTTTTTTCCCCTGCTTGCTTTTTAATGTGTTTTATAATATTTGAATGGAAGTTGGACATTATTTAAGGACAGTAGAGATTGAGGTAATGGTATTTATGCTTCGAAATGTGCATACCTCTTCTCCCACTAGGCTTTTATTGTGGGGTGTTAAATCAATCAATTCTAGAGTCAGTCTGGAGTTAGACTTTGTTGTTTCTTATTGCATTCAATGCACCACAGATTTCAGATCCTCTCAGGACATCTTGTGCTGAGGTTGGGGGGTTGGGTCACTAGAGAGAATTTCTCACCCTTCCTCAACATTAGGTTTCCCTGTGAACCTATGAGTCTGAGAGGGTATTTTTTAATATTTTTGCCCCTCCCTGAGTGGTAGAGAGCTGTTACCTGTTATTCAACACTTGTCAGTCTGGTAGTGGTGGGTGGGGAAGCCATTTTTAGGCTTAGGCAGGCTCTGTGTCTCTAGACTGAGCATGTGACTTTCTCAGTGAACCTGCCCATCGTCCTCATGACAGCCCAAACTTTGCCTTGAATATTTGGCAGACTTTATGCTAGTGAGAGATTTTACTCCTCTGGAATGATTGGAATTTTTTTTTTCTTTTACCCGTTCCTCAGTTTACACCCAGGCCCTGGACAACAGGGTCCATTGCCCTTCTCCCAGTGGCTTAAGGCTTTCGTTCCATAAAAAGTATAGGAGAGAAAGATCTGGGTGAGGCTTTGTCTGTTTCCCACAACAGATGCTATTCCCCTCCATAGGACTTCATCCTAACTGAAGTCTCCTCGGGTCTCTCACTCTGTCTCCAGTTTTTCTTATAAATCCATGGTGAAGTCCATGGAGAAGAGCCTGCAAGGTGGGAACAAACAGCCAGAGTCTGACCCCTCAGCAGTCAGTCCTCTACTCTCCATACTCTCCAAAGTATATACTCTTATGCTGGCCTTTCATGCGAGCTATGCATGCTCTGAAAGTCCATATTTGGTTTCTGCAATTTGTTTTAAAAATTAATAGAAATCTTACCCCTTCTATAGTGACCTCATCTTACTTCTGTGTCCTGCCTCAGCTAAGCCAGTGCTCATGTCCCTCTCTGTCACTGGAGGAGCCTATTGTTTGGCTCATTTGTCATTGGAGGAGGCTAGTATTTCAGGCCAGGTTTTGACCTGAGATCTCAGCTCTCTGATGGGCTTGAGAGGAGTTATGATTTTGTAAATTACCCTGCTTTTTTCTTGTAAGGAAGGGACTAATGCTCTTTCCAACTTTTTACAACCTAAGCAGAGCCTGGGAGAAGAATTCACATAAATCAGAATACCTCTGGCAATAGTATATGTGTTCTGTTTTTAATTTTTGTCTTGTTGTTCCTCTTTTGTGTGTCCCTACATGCTCATATTTTCTATTTTGCAGTGTATGCATTTGTCTTCTGTGATTTAGGATGTACAAATCCTGTTTTTAATTTATCTAATGCATGTGTTTAAGTTTATTTAACATATACTTAAATTAGGGGCATCTGGGTGGCTCAGTTGGTTAAGCATTTGATTCTTGATTTTGGCTCAAGTCATCTCAGGGTCATGGGATGGAGCCCCACCTCAGTCTCTGTCCGCACTCAGCAGGGAGTTGGCTTGTCTCTCTCCCTCTCCCTCTGCCCCTTCCCCCCACCGCCCTGCCTCTGACTCTTACATGCTCTCTCTCAAATAAATAAGTAAATCTTTAACATACACTTAAATTAATATGCCTTAATTATAATATCCAGTACCAAAACAAGTATTTTTGTCTCTCTTCAGGTATAAAAATCAAGGCACCCTTCACTTCTTCTTCATTACCTCACTTCCAAATATGTTTTTGGAAGAAAACATTGGTCGATAGACAATAATTCCATATATGTCATAGTCATCCATCCAAAAATATTTTTCATTCAAAAATGTTTTTCAAGAATTTTTCCATTGCATCCGGTTTTGCAAAGATACTGATAACTTTTTCTTAGACCTGGCCTCATGTATGTATTTGCTTCCCAGCTTATCTTCCAGTCTCTTTTTATATTTTCCATTCTTTAGTTTTGGATTTTGATTCATCCTACATTCATCTCAGCTGATTTCTCTTGCCAAAAGAAAAGTAGAAAAAAAAGCATATATATTTTTTACTCATTGCAATTTGAAAATCCTTTCTTGTTGCCTTTTCTCATGAATAACAATTTGGCATTCTTGAGAGGTTTTTCTAAAAATCTGAAGACATATTTGCATTTTCATCTGACCTTGCCTTGAAGAAGAAACTCAAGCTACCTTTATTTAAATATGAAACTGTTTTATTTTTGTTTCTTTGCAAATAATCTGTTTTTGTACTTACATGGATATAGAAAATTTTTTATAGCTAGAAAATTTAAAAAAATCACCAGATTAAGCCTAAAAAAGGACTTTTTAAAATTCAATTTTGCCTGTAACTTAGTGAAAACCTTTTTATATATAAACTATCTTTCTTGGCATAGCAAAATTTTCTTCCATTATTTCTTGAGGTATTAAACCTATTTTCATTAACCTAGTTTCTTCTGGAAAATCTAAAAGCCCTAGATTGCATTTTTGTCTCTACAGGTCATATTTCTCATTATTCTTTTTTTCTCCTTCCTTCCTTCCTTCTTCCCTCCCTCCCTTCCTCCCCCCTTCCTCCCTCTTCCTTCCTTTCTTCCTTCCTTCCTTCTTTCCTTTTTTGCCTTTAGCTTTGTATTCCTAGAGAGTTTTTAAAATTCATTCTTCATGTGATGGATTTATAATCCTAATATGTCATTTATACGCTGCTTAACAATTTTACTTTTGTTCTGCTATTCAAATTCTTTTATGCGGGTGGGGGGCGGTTCTTATTTTTCTTTTTATGCCATTTCATCTTTTGTATCTTTTCCTTTCTTTTAGCCTGTCCTCTCTTTTAGTTCACTACTAATGTTTCTCCAAGGCTTGCTCTGTTTGGAAGACATCGACCAGAATATTAGAATGTATTTATCTAAGGCAGTCAGAATATTTATGTGATGTATGTGCTACCTCTGAGACTTCATTGTGATTTTCCTATCTCTCTAGGGTGAAATGATTTGTTTGTTTGCATCTGTAAAAACTAATCTTTGTTTTTGTCGACAGATAAAAATGAAGCATCCTTAACTTCCCCTACAGTCTATTTGGCCAACTTTTCTTTCTCAGATCCATTTGATATGCTCAACATTTAATTAAGTCTACCATACTAAGTAGACATTCCATTTGTATGGGATTTTTGGACTGAGATTTACTGAACTTAGTTGGTCTACTTACGATGGATCATTTATTCCTGGCACCACCTCGTTTACACCGCTTATCACTCAACAGCTAAGTCTTCCAGAATGAAAACCATTGTCATCTAACCCCTTCTACTTCCTTAACTTTGCCATGGCTCCTGATTTGAGTAGCAGTCTCTGTATATTTGCAAAAAAAGAGAAACTGAGAAGGTAGGGGCAGAACAAAGGCTATGTTATTAATGAAGACAGTTATATAGCTCAAGAGGGAGGAGTGCTTTTCTGTTTCATATTGCTTTTGCAGCCTATAATTAGTCATAAACAAAGGGGATATATTCTGTTGTGAGAACAAAAGTATATTTCTGTTTTTCTTGGGCTAACTGAAAAAGACTGTGTATGACTGATAAAGACATATATTTAGAATAATTTTATGTCCTAATGTTAGGCATAATCAAGGGAATTATATAACATAATCTAAGTATATTTATGGTTTCCTTGGACTAACCTGGCCTGCCCTATTTCATATGGAATATATATGGATAAAATATATGCTTTTAAATCCATTGCCAATATCAGTTTAGTCAACAGAAATTCTATAAGAATTTAATATATATCCTTTTTTTCTAACTCAAATTATGGGGACTGTAGCATTTTTTTTCTGTTAAAACTTCCATGAGAATTTCTAAAACAAATACTTGGGTGTTGTATCAGAGGCAGCTAGTGCTCAATTGTCAGACCCAGTCACCATAAATTAAGTCCACCAATTGATGCCATCTTAAAAGTTAAGTGATCTCTCTCTTTATATTAAGTTGGATACTTTTCTTTTTCAATCTATAAAACTCTTTATGTTTTGAACAAAAATGACTAATTGATTTCTTAAGTGTAGTTAATTTTATTGATTGAAATAAGAAAGTACAAAAATAGAAAATTGTTCTGAAAATACTACCACATGCTTGGTTTAAAATAACCTGAGAAAGAAAAGCACAGCCATGAGAAATAAGTAGAATAAATAAGTTAATACAGAACAAATTGCGCCAGACAAAGCTGGTTGCTTTTTTGATAGCTTTACAGCCTTAGTTAAATGAACAGAGTGGAGTAGATATAATGCATCTTGACTTCTAGGAAAGTACTGGAGACAATGCCATGTGAAATTTTGATTGCAAAATTAATTTGTGTTGAATTGAAAAACATTGTTAAATGAAATGTAAGCTGGTTGAAAAGACATACAAAGAAGAGTGTTGATAATTGTTAGTGAACTAATGAATTGAGTAAGATCTTCGGTTAAATGTCATAGGTGTGGATCTTAGGTTGAGTTACCACTAAATGTTTTATGATCTTTTGGAAAAAGAATAACATGAGGTCGAGTGAATTAAAACAGATAATTTATCAGGATACACCAGTGATTACAGAAAAACCGTACACATGTGCGAATTTATTTTGAGAAAAACCACAAAAACAATATAATTTTACTTAAAGATTCCATCCTTTCATCACAAAAGGCAATTCTATAAAGTGTTAATGCTTAAAGATCTTTCAACTACAGAATTTCTCAAAACCAGTTAGAACACAAAGTTAACTAAGTAACGTCTCAGTAAGGCAAGAACATCATTTCAGTCCAGTTAGTAGATATAATTAACCCCAAATGAGAAAGCAATGGCGAATTCCTAGCAAAAGAGGTGGTTAAAGTTGTAATTATTGCTTGCCAGAAATGTGAAACGTAAATAGGAAACTGGCAATCTCTGGAAGATACTGAGCAGAACAGGAAAGGGAGATTTTTAAGGAAGGGGAGATAGTTATGTTCTTAACTATGGGAACAATTTGATAAGACTATAGATATCAGAAAATTATTTTTAGAAATAAAAGCATTTTTACTACATCCAGATGAAGTATAGTTAAGTATAAAAATAAACTTTTGAAGTAGGTGTTTTAAAGCTAAGGAATAGCTAGTCAGATATTAATTAAATGAAATATCCAGTTAGAATAAGAATAAAATTATCACAATCATTAAAACTGGATTTTTTCTTACCATATATAAATTAAGCCTGCAACAGTATTAAGTTAATTTGGAAAAATCTGAGATTCCCTGCTCTTTCCCAGTGTTAGTGAGTTAGCATAGTTTTAATAACTTAGAAGATAGGCTTGATTCCATTTAAAAGAGTGAGAGGGAGAAAGAGAAGGCTTGGGTTACGTTAACTCAACACATTTACTGAATACCTTATATGTGTGCAATTTCTGATTTTGTGGCAGTTCCTAAACGTGACTTAAACAGAGCATATCAGTTTCCTGTGGCTGCCTTAACAAATTATCACAAATTGATCGTCTTAAAACAGAATTTTCAAATCAAGGTGTCAACAGACTGCATTCTACCCAGAAGACCGAGACGTGAATCCATTTTTTGGTCTCACCCTCTGGTGACTGCCTCCATTCTTTCCTTTATGGCAGCATCACTCCAGTCTCTGCCTCAGTGGCCTCGTTGCCTCATCCTTTCCTTCTGTCAAATCTCCTGCCTCACCCTTCCTTGTAAGGATAGTTGTCATTGGATTTAGGGTCCACTCATGAAATCCAGGATATGCCCTCATCTCAAGATCTCTAATTATATCTGCAAAGACTCTTTTTCCAAATAAGGTAATATTCATAAATTCCATGGATTCAAATTTGATATCTTTGGGTAGCTGCCATTCTACCTATTATAAGAGCATTTTCTATTAAGCATTTAAAAATTAGTTTTATATCCCTGCATTAATATATGCACAAGACCATCTCTTTCTCTTTTAGTAAATATTTTACAAACACAAAGAGCATCGATAGCAGAATCAAGGTGTTTTCCTCTTTAGGAAAATAGGGTTATGAAAATGTAATCCATCTGTTTGTTCCGTATTAGGAACCAGATAGCCATCTCCAGCACACGTTCTCTTCATGCTGCTCTGCAATCTGGCACAGAAGCCGATTGATTCTGTTTCTGAAATGGATCTTAAATGCTTCCCTTTTCTGCTAATCCTCACTGAAATTCCTTTAGGTTAAGCCCAAATAATTTATAATAGGGCTGTTACTTTCAAATCGATGTTCTCTTCTTAATCCTTGACCCTATGACTCACCTTCCACAGAAACAGCAGATACATATATTTGTCAAATACAGATGGTGTTCTCTACTGAACAATTTCTCCGGCTTTCAGGTACATAAATGTGGAGCAGTCTTCTTTTAAATAACATGCAGGGCTTCTTGTAAATTTCTAATCTCTATCCTCAGCTTTTTCGCTCAACATTCTTCTTACTCCTTAATGCTACACACACACACACACACACACACACACACAGAGTTCCTTGACATTCTAGTCACATGGAATTGTTCACTGTCTCTTGAACACTTCATATACTGCATTTGCACATGTCATTCTCTGAAACCAGAGTGCTCTTCCCTCTATTTTCTACTTTAAAATTTTCTACATAGCTATTAAGGCTCAAGTGAAATATTACTTTTTTTTGTAGTCTTCCCTGATCCTTACTCTTTATCTTATTTCTTTATATGTAATTCCATTACTGTGTTTATCATATGTAAAATTATTATGTTTAATTATTTGCTCCATGCGATTTACCTTTTAGTCTATGTAGGACTACCTTAAAGGCAGGACAGGGACTTATCTATCTTTATATTCCCAGTTACTCGCAGCGTCCCTGGTACACAGTAGATGCTCATAAACCTCTAATGAACTAAATTAATTTAAATTGAAGGCTTTGATATATTTAAATAACACGATTTACCTGTATTTGTTTTATAATCATATATAGTTAAAGAATTGAGCCAAATGCCCCTGGAACTAGGAAACCAAAGTGCAATATCTCCTATGATAATATAGAAGGATGCGTTGAATTGTTGATTCATAAAGTATTTATTGAGTCATTATGGGTATTACATAAAGGCTGATAATTCCAAAATTAAATTTTAAAAAATATCTATCTTTTAATAATAAAAGGAAAAAAGCATCATATTTGTCAAGACTATTAGGGTTGTGACATAAACTAATTCAAGCTTTAAGCAGAAGAAGAGCCTTACTGAATACTGTAATTGGGAAGCCCAGGAGAACAACAGGCACCAAGTTCAGTTGAGTCTGGGTTCTCAAGTATTATCATTAAGAAACTATCTACTTTTCTCCATTACTGAGTTCTTTTTTTTCCTCCTTTTTGGCTTCTTTCTCAGGCATTTTCTCCTCATGTGGTGACAAAATGACAACTCTAGACACTGCCTTCATATTTAATAATCCCTGAAGAGAGGGAATGCCTCTTACCCAGTTATTCCAGAAAATACCTGATGTGTGAATGGAAGGCTCTGATTGGTTTTGTTTGTATCAGTCCCCATCTTTGAACCAGTCACTCTGGTCAGAGGTGTCTGATCTTTCACGACTAGATTCGCAGGCCAAATACCAAGGCTTAGATTAAATACCACAACAAATAGAAATGGGGAGTTTGTTTGTACCCCAAAGAGATGGTATAAGAACAAAAACAACAGCCAATTTACATTAATTCACTTAATCTTCATAACAATACTTTGAAGTAGGTGACATTACATTTCCCATTTCATGGTTACAAGGGCTGAGACTCGGAAGAGGACAAGAGAGTACTCAAGAGTCTTACTCAGGTGTAAGTACCCAAGCTAGGATTTGAACTCTACTCAGTCTAACTCCAGAGTTTGGGCCCATAACAACCAGGCCATATATTTATATATATTTATATATATATATATATAATATATGATATATACTTAAATTATAAATGTTGTAATTCCAACTAAGAAAAAGAAATTCTACACTAGAAAAGCCTAAAAGAGGGCATCTGGGTGGCTCAGTTGGTTAAGTTGCTGCTTCAGCTCAGGTCATGATGGCAGGATCCTGGGATTGAACCCCAGGCCAGGCTCCCTATTCAGCAGGGAGCCTGCTTCTCCCTCTGCCTCTCCCCCTCCCGCTGCTCCTCCTCTCTCTCTCTCAAGTAAATAAAATAAATAAATAAATAAATAAATAAATAAATAAATAAATAAATAAATAAATAAATAAAAGGCTGGAAGTAAAAACACATCACATGTGCTTTCCTTTCTATTTTTCTGTGTATGTATATTTACATAATTATTATGTAATTCTTTGATAATTAAAAAGTAAATATACACTTTACATTTTAATGTAAATATAAGATATGGCCCCAGTCTTGAAAGTTCTCATTGTATAGTATTAAAGAAACACACGTAAACCAAGGTAACAGTACGAGGTAACAAGGAAAAGAGTAACATATAAATGCTAAGGATCTCAGAAGTGATTTGTCCTTCCATGGTAAAGAAGTTTTTTCACCAGGAGGTTGATTTTGAATTGGATCTTCAAGGAGTTTGACAACTCAAAGAGACAGAGGAGGATTTTTCAGGAAAATGGAACTGTAAATGTATACCTGATAGTGGGAATTATAATAATAATTATTTTATTATTATTAGTCAGACCTCTTCACCGTTTTGCACTGCCCTGATGACAATTTTTTCCAAGTTTGGTATATCCTCTCTTGGATTCCATGACATTATATCCTATTTCTCATTATTCCATAAATCTTAATTCTTTCATTAATTGCTTCCTCTTTCTGTTCCCTTTGGGACTTCATCATTCATGGAAGGTCTTGTTTAATTGCCTCCTAAATGGTTTTTGTGCCTCTAGTGTCTTCTCCCTTCATTGCATTTTCCAATCTGCTTCCAAACTAATCTTGCATAAATATTGCTTTCATCACAGATGCCGTGTGCTTTAATAGCACTGGAACTGGACAGAACTTTTCACATTACAATAGTTGGTATATCACATACCAATTTATGACCAGAGGATGGTAGTAATTACTAAGAGCCTCAATGGTAATGCCCAATTTAAGAGATCATTATGAAAATATGTATACAATATGTATAACTCTCAGCCAGTGTTAATCATTGGATAGAAGCATAATATGTAAGTAGATAGCATTCTTTGTAGATAGTCATATTACTCAACTGCCCAAGGTCCTACACCGAGCCATCATATTCCTTATCAGGATTGGTGGTGGACACAGGAGTGTTCACTTTAAAAGATTTACTTTTTCTAGGGGTGCCTGGGTGACTCACTGGGTTAAAGCCTCTGCCTTCGGCTCAGGTCATGATCCCAGGGTCCTGGGATCGAGGCCCACATCGGGCTCTCTGCTCAGTAGGGAGCCTGCTTCCTCCTCTCTCCTCTCTCTCTGCCTGCCTCTCTGCCTACTTGTAATCTCTCTCTGTGTGTCAAATGAATAAATAAAATCTTAAAAAAAAAAAAAAAGATTTACTTTTTCTAATCTCAAGCCTTAAATCCATTTCCTAAACTCTTAGAGTCCTTTATAATCTTTTCCCACTTTCTGTATCCACCCCTATTTTCATCATTTCCCCACAGGAAACATTGGTGGTCCCTTTAATCCCTTTCTCACCTCAGAACTTACTAATATGTATCACAGTTAAACCTGGGTTTTTGCTTCTGCTATTCCTCAGGCTATATATTTTTTCTGCCATCTTTTGTTCTTATTCACTCCCTACTCAGAGTTCAAATGCTACTGCTTTCCTAATTATTTTTTTTCCAAAAACAACCTAAAAAAACCTCTTTTTTTCTTTAATTTCACTTCTGCACTGGCAAATGTTAACATGATTTATCAATTTAATCACTTCATATTATAATGTAGTAAACATTCATATCAGTATATAGTATAGTTTTGTAGGATGTTGTCTTCTTGACTGACTATCTTATGCTCATTTGTTATCTCTCCAACAAAATGTATCAATTACGGACAGAAGCTATGTCTTACACATCTTTGTACTCCAAAGTCCCTTTGTCTTGATTAATGGATCTTGTTTATTTCACAGAGTCCTAATTGACATGGAAAGTATGAATTCTTCTGTAACTGAAATCTTTGTTGTGATAGTTAGCCCTAGAATCGTTGCTCACAAAGAGAATTAAGCCTTGATTTCTAAGTAATCCACTGTGTATAATTAATTAACTTATTTTATATGCGTTTTGACTGGTACTAGGTATGAACCAGCCTCGGGAAAATTGAGAAAATGGTCACTAAAGTCATTTAGTTGTTCTGTGGTTCAAACGAAGTATGCCAGCTGGGAAAGTTTGCTGGAATACATAGCAAATTGCTTTTGTTTAAATACTAAATGTATTTGCAAGGAAATAGATTTAGAAATGCTTGAAACAATAACTAGGTTTTGAAAAATTTATCTATACTACAGGAAGCTTATTAGGTAGTTTCATGCTATCATGCATTGTCTTAAGTGGCAAATTGTTGTTTCCATGCCAATTCTTGGTTTAAAATCCATCATGCATCTGTTATATGTCACTTTCCATTTAAATACTTAGGACAGGTAGATTGAACTGTCAAGTTGGGTCATTATAACTCCAACAGATGTTGTCATGTAGATGAAGAAAATTCATTTTAACTGATATCATTTTTTTAAGAATGTGTTTTTCTTTGTGCCTAAGGAAACCAATGGTATGTCATATTAGCTTTTCAGATTCAGTTTCCAGTCTGAGCAGCATGTTTTGATTAAATCACTTCACCATTTCAGAATTCATGCAGGATAACAATGGACCACATATGAAGAAACAGTAATAGCAGGAGTGTGCACAGTGTCCTTGTGGTTTCATGCTTAATAACCCATCATGTTATCAATCACTTATAAAGGAATAATTGGTGGATAGGCTGAGGAAATAGTGCAGTAAGGAATTGTACTTACACTAAAATACAGGGATGCAAATACAGCTGGATCAATATCTATTTGGTTAGCATGGTTTGAGTTTTGCCAGAAAGTATCTTATTTTTGTTTGTTTAACTTTTTAAAAACTCTGTACTCTATAATTTTCCCTTTCTTCAATAGTAAGAATCAGTTGAAGTCTTCCATAAAGTCCTCTCTAAATGCATCCCAGGAAATTACGCTATCCAGAAATGAATGTTTTTCATTCTGCATAATGAATAAATTCCTAGAAGATAAAAACATACTGTAGATATTTATGACTGTACCTTCTTCACAACCATATGAAAAAGAAGATGGTGTGTGAGTAGGAGTTAACACTCCTTAAAAATGTGTTAATTTTGCACTTTGCAAAATATTTACTTTCCAGTAAATCTAATTAGTTTCTTTCTCATCAAGCTGTACTAATAAGTATAATTTATTGAATGCACAATTGAGTAACATGTGTTCTTATCTAAGCATGTTTAGAAATTTCCTCAAAGTTCCAAAGTGTGTTATTTGTAGAAGTAAAAAAAATATAGAATTCCATAATCTATACCTGAATATAAAGAATATCTATAAAGGAAACATATATTCTAATTAAAATTTTCATAAATAATTATGCTCTCAATATGAAACCACAAAATATTCCAGTTGACAACTTAGTTGGCACTGTATTTTTAAGCCTAACAAAGGTTTAAGTCCTACATAGTCCATATTGAGCAAGGTACATATAATAAGGAAAAGAAAAAAATGGGAGCACATATATAAATACTATGCTTTATATCACCATGTCTACTTTTTAAAAAGTTTTATTTTTGTTTTTTATGGCTAATAATTTCCTCATCTCTGAAAGAATTCCTCTTAAGAATTTTGGGTCATTTTTTTCTTCTACTTAAAGCTTTACATTTATATATGTAGGGAGACAGTTTTTCATGAGTGTCTTGTGTTTGTGTACCTTTTATGAATTCAGACACTTAACTGCTTTTATTTTAAACTATTCTTTCAAAGATATTTGTATAGTAAACAACCTTGGCATATTAAACTAGTATCTTTCTCCACAGGAAAGGGAAGGTTTATTTACTGCCCAGGATATCAAAGATGATGTTTCCAACAGGAGCAAAGGGCAGGCATGCTTAATGCCTATTATAAAATATTTAGGTCTCCTAAATTCAGGGTTTCTCTCCTGCTGTGCAACACACTACTTATGCAGGTATTATCTAGTTCTCTTTGTACCATCTTGTGGGAACTAGGGCTTGAGGAACTAATGCCAATTCAGATACTTCTGTTGCTATAAGGAATAAAGTCATTTGTCTCTTATCCAGGAGTCTGATGTCTTCTGCTAACATCAAATTTTGGCAAGAAAATGTGTCAGCTTGTAACTAAAGTAAAATCTGAGGCCCCTCAGAGTCGTGACAATACGTTGTCTGGATTATTATAGTTTCTTTTAAATCTCCAGATGTATAATTATTTTTGACCTCTGGGCTCATATTTATCTGGGAATATACTTTTCTCATAATGTGTAAGGGCTAATCACTTTAGTCTCCATCTTTCTTGGTAGGGTCAAGTCTAGAGTTAGGGATGAGCTCTAGAAAGAGAACTCCACATCCCACAAAACCACAGTGAGTTACTTCTTTGTCACCACACTAAAAACAAATTGTTAAAATCTAAAGATTTTAGATTTATATTTAATTCCTTAAAAGGAATTAGCAGCAATTGAAATAGGCCACTGAGCTGCAATCCTCTAGCCCTAGAGGTCTGGAGAGGGAAAGAGTGGAGAAGTGAATGTACAAAGCTGGTCAACCTATATTTGCTTTTTTTTCAATTCCATATCCCAGCAGAACTTTTGTCCTACTGGGTTGTTCTTTGCACTGACTCAGCCCAATAAATTAATCAGTGCTGTGGGTAACTACAGCAGATTTCAGCAGGGAACGGTCAGGCAGTGATAGTCCAAGTCAACACGTGGAAGAGGCAATAGCTGAATTTGAAATGTTCTAACCAGCCCTTCGTTGTTATGTCCAGCTGCCCTCTCCCCAGCCTGCAACTGCATAGACGCCAAACACTTCAGTGTACCCTCCCCACTTCCCGGAGTTTCCCACAGGGATGCTGTATAAATTTCTGCAACCTATGTTTCACTCTGTAGTTTTTCCAGAGTTAATTTGAGGAGAGGAAGCCAGAGTACTTTCTATTTCACCACCAAATATGCTTGAATATGAATTATCATGCTATAACCTTCTGTAGAGGATGCTGATGAATCCATGTATTTTTTTGTGAAGACAAACTCCACCTCAGAAAAGCAAAAATTAATAAAGAAAAACTTTTTCTTTATTTAAATATTCCTCAAATGAAGAAGAAATGATAAAATTTAAGCATTGGCATTTTGCCAGCACTAATTACATTCATTTGCTAGGGCTGCCATAACAAACTACCACACACCGGGTGGCTTAAACAATCAAAATTTATTTTCTCACAGTTCTAAAAGCTGGGAGTCCAAAATCAAGGTGTCAGCAGGTTTCCTCTGAGACCTGTCCCCTTGCAGGTGGCCACCTTTTCTCTGTGTCCTCACAAGGTCTTTCTTCCAGAGATTCAAACCTCTGACCTCTGTCTGTATAGCCTAATCTCCTCTCCCTAGGAGTACACTGGTCTGATTCAATTAGGGGCAATTCAGATGAACTCATTTAACCTTAATTACCTCTTTAAAGGCACTATCTCCAAATGTAGTCACATTCTGATGTACTGGGGGTTTGGACTTCAACGTGCAAATTTTAGGGGAACACAGTTCAGTGCATAACACTAATGAAAGTAATAAGTGAACACTAATGGCTGATTATATTGCTAAGAGAGGAGACAGACACTATGTGCCTTCTGTTTAAAGGAGACAATACAAATCCTTGCCAAATATTAGACTGAATTGTATCAATCTGCTAGATTTACCAATGAACAGATAATACAACAAAGGGACATGTTAAGTGACACAGCAGGCTTCAGTCAGCAATATCTAGACCTTGGGAAATAACAGAAAATAAAACTAATTTTTTGACACATAGATTGAAAAAACAGGACAGATGGATGGAGAACCCATCAATAAAAAGACTTGAGACATGTCAGTTATTGTAAAATATGGATTCTAATTTGTATAAATAAGGGCAATATGAGAAATTACAAATTTTGGGGAACATGGAATGGTACTGTGATTGTGTTTTAAAAAATCTCTTAATTTTCAGAGATATATAGAAAATAGTTCCAAAATAAAATTGTGTAGTATCTGGCATTTTTAAAAAGATTTCATTTTTATTTATTTGAGAGAGAGAGAGAGAGAGAGAGAGAGAACACAAGCTTGGGGGTTGCAGAGAGAGAGGGAGAAGCAGATTCCCCGCTGAACGGGGAGCCCAACTCCAGGCTCAATCCCGGGACTCCAGGTTGATGACCTGAGCCTAAGGCAGATGCTTAACCAACTGAGTCACCCAGGTGCCCCCAATATCTGGCATTTATTTCAAAATAAATCTGATGGGGATGGTGGCAAAAAGGGTTGGGGGTATAAATAAACAAGACTGAAAATGAGTTGATAATCGCTTAAGCAGGATGATTACTACTTTGGTTCATGATTCAGTTCTCTTTATATGTACTTGAAAATTTCCATAATTAAAGGTTGAAAAGGCTTATATTAGTGTTTTGAATTTCATAAATGATCACGAAGTTGGTAGTTTGTACATGTTTTAGTTATTTTCCTGTGGTAATGATGAGTTCCGATGGGTCATTTTACGTCTCTTGAGTTTTCCTTGTAAGGTTAATTATGTGCATTGGAGTGCTGACTGAGGTTAGGAGAGCAGGCTCTGGTGGAAGGAAAGTGTTTCAGCTCTCCAAACTAACTGCTTTATGTGAGTGTTAAACTTTGATGCTACCCTCATTAGCACAATATTCTTGTCACCTGTGCTCACCTGTCCAGGTGGTTCTCTGATAGTGTTCAGTTCAATAAATTTAGACTTCACACAATAGTGCTTGCCATTTTATGCTCTCCTGCCCCAAATATGTTTCAAAATATGTTCAATCCAGCTGTTAGTTAGACTGCATAAAATATTGTAATAACACTTTTGAGGATTGAGATGATGTTTGAAATGTTTCAAGAGTCTTTTCCCTCTGGATTGTAAAACAGCTTTGCCAGAAACAAAATAAATCTCAAAATCCACAGTTCTTATTTTACCATTCTACAATAACCTTGCATTTAAAAAGCATCTTGGAAAAAAGGATAATCTTCTGATTTCCTATGTATTAAATGAACAAGAATAGAATCTAAGACAAGATTTTCTATATCTATATTCCCACACATGTAATTTCAATTTTCAGGGAAATGTATGTCAAAAAGTGTAAATTTCAGTAATATTATAAACTTGACTTAATAGTTTATAACTCAGAGGGCTTGGTGATCAAGATTAAATGAAATAGGGCGCCTGGGTGGCTTAGTGGGTTAAAGCCTCTGCTTTCGGCTCAGGTCATGATCTCAGCGTCCTGGGATCGAGACCCGCATCGGGCTCTCTGCTCAGCAGGGAGCCTGCTTCCTCCTCTCCCTGTCTCTCTGCCTGCCTCTCTGCCTACTTGTAATCTCTCTCTCTGTGTCAAATAAATTAATTAATTAAAAAAAAAGATTAGGGCGCCTGGGTGGCTCAGTGGGTTAAAGCCTCTGCTTTCGGCTCAGGTCATGATCTCAGGGTCCTGGGATCGAGGCCCGCATCTGGCTCCCTGCTCAGCGGGAGCCTGCTTCCCTCTCTCGCTCTGCCTGCCTCTCTGCCTCCTTGTGATCTCTCTCCCTCTGTGAAATAAATAAATAAAATCTTAAAAAAAAAAGATTAAATGAAATAATGAATGTAATTACTCAGCACAGTAAGTCTTCCATAAATGGTAGATACAATAACTATTATAAACATTTTTTTCTCAAAAAATTCATATCATGGACAAAATGTTAAATCTAAATATTTTCTGTATATGTGTATTTTGAAAATAATTTAATTTTTTTTAAATTCAGAGTAATTTTTAGTATAACCAAATTATTACTTCTTGAAATTGAATTTAGATTTTAATAAATTTTCAAAATGGCTTCCTCATAAAGAAAGGCACCTGATATCTCCAGTGTTAACAGGATTGTACAGAAAGGTCCAGTATAATGATTGAGTTAATATTCCTGAGAAATAAGCTTTGTTAAAGCTGTATCATGTAAGGGAAGGCTATTAACAATTTTTCTACTAAGGATTCCGAAATTGTTATTATCTGAATTTTATTAATTTAGTAAAGGGAGTCATTAATAAGTTAAGTCACAATTATAATGAAATCCCATATATTTTACTATATGGATCATAAAATGTATAGACTCATGATGGGGTTCTGGTATTGATTTTTAATGGATTTTTATTAAGGAATTAGAGATACTTCTCAGAAAGGTATGGCTAAGAGAGTGGTCTAAGGTTTTGTCTATATTCTGAATTTTCATTTAAAATTTTCTGATACCACCCAAGTGTCTATTTTGAATTTGTTTCTTTATTCTTTGGCTTGAAGCCTTTGTGCATCTGGTGCTCTAATCTGCTGTGACTTTGGAGAAAGATTACCATTTATTAAGATAACTTGTTGAGTAAGTTCCCAGCTGAAAATTATATCCTTAGTTGGACAGAACATCCCTTTACAAGACTTCCTCTGTTACTCACTGAATAATTCCTACTATATATGGAAAGCCAAGACTAATTAATGATTTCATTTTCAGTAACCCGTGATCTGGATTATTATTGGCAAGACAAGAATGATACCTGGTTATTGATTCTTTATATTAAAGAAAGATATCTTAAGAAATCCATATGCTTTACATAGGGGATATGATAAACAAAACAATGGAAAATATGTTTTCATAGTAAGGTTTTATTATATAAAACAGATGACCAACTTTCATTAAAAGTTTATTCTTTTTACTTGCAATTATAAATAAGGCAAATTATATATTTAAATATGAAAGAATTAAGGATCAATCAAAATGTTGACTAAATTAAAATACTGATAAAAATACAGATCATAAAACGTATTTGAAAATATGTGAAGTGGGTGCACTTTTACTCATTCTGATTTTCGGATCTTTGTCTGACTGCCAGTAATCACATATAGTCTCCAATTTCTACAGTTGGCTTTAGAAAGTCAAATGTAGATTGCAGTAAAGAAGTGAGAGGTCTCCCCTGAGGCAAATAATAATAATAAATAAATAAATAAATAAATAAAATTAAAAAGAATAGAAGTGAGAGGTCTCTTCCTATTGTTTTTCTTCATAGCAAACAAAAACATATACTCGAAATGCATCCAGATACGTCTAAGGGATAATATAAGTGCACTCATACATCCATTAAACCAAGGACAATGTATTGAGAATAAAAAGAAAAACAGATATTTTAGATCACAACCATTTATTATTTATCTATTATATGTTGGTGATAAAAAATGTGCTGGAGATATTATAGTGAATAAAAAGATCCCAGCCATCAGGGAGCTCAAAATTCTACTGGGGGAATTAAGCAAGTGAATGACTAAAACCTAAAATAATGCCCCAGATAATTAGTACCACAGAAGATTAAATTGATAGATGCAGCAAGAGCAAACTCATCACTGTTTGACAAGTGCTTTTTCAATTCTAATTTGAGGAAATTTAAATCAATCAATATATACAGAAAAATCAATTGTCCCCAGTGGATATGGATCTCATAAAACTACTTCTTTTCTTCAAAGAGATTGTGATTTAACTAAAATGGCTTGATAAAAAAATTTGATCCTAAAATGAGAATTTATGAACTGTGATCTATACTGAGTTGAATTCTACCCCCCTCCCTGCCCCACCCAAATGAAACAAAACAAAAAACAAATTTATTCACAGATTAATCCCTGGGACCTGTGAATGTGTCTTATTTGGGAAAAAGGTCTTTGCAAATATAATTAAGATAAGGATTTTGAGATGATGTCATCATGGATTATCCAGGTCAGCCATAAATCCAAGAATAAATATTCTTATGGAGGAAGGTAGAGAGAGATTTGATAGAAGGGAGAAGAGGAGATGGCCATGTGAGGACAGAGTCAGAGCTCACAATTAACCACAAGCCAGGGAGTGTCTGGAGCCACAAGAAGCTGGAAGAAGCAAGGAAATTTTCTCCTCTGGAGCCTTTCAAGAGAGCATGACCCTGCCAACACTTTGATTTCAGATCTGTCCTGTGGAACTGTGAGAAAACAAATTTCTCTTCTTTTAATCTGTTGAGTTTCTGGTTGTTACAGCAACCATAGAAAACAAATCATGATCTAATATGCCCTATTTTCCAAAGTATAGATAATTTTGAAAGTGTTTCAATCAGGTCCAACAAAGATGAAAGTGCATACAGAAATACCTATCTGAATTACAGTAGAGAAACATTTTTTTAAAAAAAAAAAGCTTTAAGATAAAAAGGAAAGTATTGGGAAAAGGAAAGAATATCTCTTATTCATGTGTAACTTCCTACTGAATTCTAGAAGCCTTAGGTGTCCAGTCAATTTCAGAAGCAAAAATGACCATTAACTGTCCCTAAGCCATATGTTTCAATTATTTATTACTGCATAACAAAACACCCTGAAATTTACTGGTTTAAAACAAAAACTTTTATTTTTAAAGATTCAGTAGGTCTGGTATTCAGGCAAGACTCGATAGAGATGGATCACCCCTGCTCCACGTGGTGTTGACTGGGATAGCTCAGTTGGGATCAAAAGGATTCAAGATGATATCACTCACATGTCTGGAGCATTGGTACTGGCTGTTGGCTAAGGTCCCATAGTTTTCTTTCATATGAGTCCTTTTTCTTCCCTCATGGTCTCTCATTATTCAGTCTTCTAGCCTAGTCTTTTTTTACTTGATTGTTGGCTTCCAAAAATGAGAAAACAAAAGCTATAAGATCTCTTAAGTCCCAAGCCCAGAAATCATATATCATTCCCTCTGCCTAATTCTGTTGGTAAAAGTAAGTCACAGAGCTAGCTCAGATTCAAGGAGAGGGGGAATAGACTCTACCTCTAGAAGAAAGATTGGTATGCATTCACAGGCACAGGAGGAAATTATCTGTGGCCATCTTGAAGACAGACTACTACACAATGGTCTGCTTTTTCTATCATTTTCTTTGATGAGGTTTGATCCTTTCTCATGGATATCTTCATTCTTTAAATATTGAGTACTATTTATTTACGCCAGTCTTTTAGGAATTAGAAACATGCTGCCTAGGGAAATGTGTTGTATTTTTTTCTTTATAAAATTTTTCTGCTTTGTCACTTCAAAAAGATAAATTCTTGGAGGTGAAAGATGATGTTCTATGCACCCTTGTATCCCAGAATATTAGCACAACAGGTATTTAATAAATGTCTTCTTGATTATAAATGCTGAGTGATGGGAAAATAATGTATTTAAACTATGCACACTATTGCATCAATGTCCACTAGATTATTTATTGCTAAATCTCTTGCAGATTATTATGATCAGTTAGTCTTAACCTCTTCCAAATACCCCGCCATTCCTCATGCTTATCATGTGTGTATGATTATAGCTAATACTTGCCAGTGGAAGTATATATGGGGAAAGTATTTAGGATCATTAATTTTAAAAGGGTAATTAGAAAAACATGTAAATCCATAAAGAACTCATTTTTGAAGTATGCTAGCATTTCTAAACATGCCTGATTTATGGGAGTCTCAATTGCAGAAATGTTTGCAATATTTTGCAATGAAATAAAAATTATTTTCAAAGCTGGTAGGAATGCTCAGAGGCATAGTCAATCATTTGATGATTCACAGTCCATGAAACCCCAGCACTCCATCTCCATTCTGAGCCTAAGCACAGGCATCTGCTAATGAAGGAGACAGAAAGGAAGATTTACACAGTGACCTAGACAATAGTATCATGTCAGCCTTAACATCAGATCAATTGATTGCAATGGCTGATTGTACTGTTTATGGCAAGAATTATTTGAAAATTTGAATGAGTAATCCTCTCTTGATCATCACAGGAATGACTCTTGGTATGAATCCAGTCATATTAAACAATTGTAGAATCACAAATCTAAACAGGATTTGATGAGAATTAGCTGATTTATTTCTTACCTTGAGATAAAACCCACATGCCACAAGTACTCTAGGCAACTGCAATTTAATTTACTTTTTGAGAAAAATAAGACCCATTCACTCATTCAACAAATATTTATTATTTGCAAACTGTATAGGTGCTTGGTATCCATCTGTAAACAAAACAGGCAAAAACCTCCACCTTTGTGGAATTTGTAGTTTAATAGGGCAATAAAAAGGATTCCATGTGTTTCCCTTTATCAATATCAGTAATCCTTGTTGGCTTTATATATATTGGAGTTTGCTTTGTTCATATTATAAGAAACTATCCATAAAATAGACCTAATCACTAATAGTTGTGAGAAAAGAATTTAGAATTTATTTGCATCAATCCCTTACTTGAAATAAAAATGAGGTCTTCAACTGCCCAAACTCCAACATTCTTTACTTTTTGCCCACTTCTTCAAAAATGTCTTCCTTTTCCTACATTGATGTAGGTATAGAATGCATTCACAAAACCTAGCACAACTTCCATCTAATTAGCTATAAATCTTTTGGTTCCATATGAGAGAATCCCAGCTTGAATAGTTGAGGCAGAAAAAAGGGGGGTGGGTTATGCAAATAAATTTTAGTTTTTCATGGACCCCAAAACACAAATAGAGCTACTCCTAGGAAATGAACACTCAAACACCACTGGGACTGTCCATGTGCCCCTTGCTCTATTCTCTTCTGAAAAATTATCCTATTGATTGAGGTCAGAATCACCTAGTGGTTTCTGGTGCTAAACTGCCTGGTTTCAAATCCTGATGATTTCACTTTTGAGCTGAGTAATCTGAAACAGGTCAATAATCTTTCTACTCCTCAATTTCCTCATCTGTTAAAATTAAGATAATTAATAGTATCTGCCTAATAGGATTATAGAAAAAAGTAAATTACATAATATCCAGGGCTTTGGTACAATATGTGCCTCGTAGGAAGTCTTCAACATATGTGAACTGTCATTACAAAGTAAGAAACATCAAGGGCTGAGCTGGGGAGAGCTGAGCTGCCGGGTATGGGAGGAGTCAATTAAGTCAACAAGCCAAAACGAACGTCATTTAAGCCTTTATTCACTTAGGAAAAGCAAGTTGGAAAGATGGTCCTGGCTCTCTCAGTGTCCCTTCTTTTCGTGCAGAATGACACCAGGTGAGAATCAGATGTCTCAGCACATATGGGGGAATTGTCTCACCGTTGGAGCAAGACCCTGAGGCTCCTGCAGTTTTATGGACTGGTGCAGGGGTGAGGAGGAAGGAACGGAAGAAGGGATGGGCTAGGAAAGGAAAAGTATTAAGTCAGAATACAGGAAAGTGTCTTCTAAGGCTATCCACTCCCTCACCCAGATTTTCTCAGCGGAGAATCCTGAAGAAAGGCCTCAGGCCAAGAGGCAGATAGAGAGGCCTCTGAATGCAGGCTTCTGGGCTAAGCAGGCACATACTGCCTAAAAATTGGCCAGCCAGAGGGACTGAGTTCCTGACTACAATGCCCTTCAAGAGCAAGAGGCTTGTCAGGTAAACCCATCCCAATTAACTGCCTGTATTCGGGCCTAAAAAATCATTCATAGATTTTTGGCCAGGAGCTGTTCTCTTCAAGAGGATTTTGCATTGTTGAGAGAGCTTTCCCCTCCTGGATGGGTAATGTTGTTTCCCCTGAAGTTTCAACACTTCATATTTCATGGTTCTCCTTTTAGTGAGATAGTATAGGTATATGTCTTAAAATGAGTCTTGGAATATGAGAAACACACATCATAGGTTATGTTTACTCGTCATCATTTTTGTTGTTGTTATATAATTGCTCAAATGATAGGACGACTATAACAACTTATTTTATTCTCTACAGGGTTAGGTAATATCATCATTCCTCATATGGAAGTCTTCTGAAAAACATTCCTTGATCTTGTTATGTACAACTTATCTGCTCTGTACCCAGGAAGAATGAGAGTTGCAAATCTTTACCTCCAAAACAAACAAACAAAAATTCAGTAGCTGGTAGCATAGCATCTTGGCTATCTACTGAGATCCTCATTTAAGACATTGTTTAAAAAATAATCAACAATCACTGCAAGATATATGAAGTTTCCTGTTTAAAAATCATCTAAATTTGTTTTAGTAGTCAATAAAAATGGAAGTCCCACTTTGTGCCAGGAACTATGTGTTTAAGAAGGTAGTGGGGAAACAAAAACAGTAATTTTTCCTGAATTAATGGACACTCACAGATAATTAGTATAATAAATGTTAATCTATGAAGGAGAGGAACATTATACTACATTGGAGGGACTAGAGCTAACCTGGGAGATGAAGGCAGATATCAGAGAAGGTTTACACTAACCTATAGATGTTTTCACTGAGATCTAAAAGATAAGTGTGAATTCAATTAGTCATTGAAGAATGACAGGTGTCTAGATTCTTCCAATCAAAGAAAATATATCATCAAAACCATTGTTTCTCAAATTTGGCTGCATTTTAGAATCATCTTGGAAACTTTTTTTTTAAGATTTATTTACTTGAGAGAGACAGAGCACACGTACCCATGTGCAAGTGGGGGATGTAGAGGGAGAGGGAGAGAGAGCATTCTCAAGCAGACTTTCCACTGAATACAGAGCCCAATGCTGTGGGCCTCAGTCTCCCAACCCTGAGAGCATGACTTGAGCTGAAACCAAAAGTCAGTCAGCCACCTAACCAACTGAGCCACCCAGGTGCCCCATCTTGGAAACTTTAAAAAATACTGGTGTCTGGATTTCGTGCCCAGAAATTCTGATTTAATTGGCATTGTATACAGCTGTGGCATTATTTTTGTTTGTTTTGATTTTCACTCCCAAGTAGTTCTGATGTACTTTAATGTTTGAGAAATAACATTTAAATCTTTAAGGCAAGAGAATTATGTCTAACTCGAGAAACTGAAGGAAAATGAATATGGTTGGAGTTCAAACACTGAGACAGAATGTGGTGTAACATGAGATTATGAACGTAAAATGTGACAAATCACACAGATCTTGGTTTGCCACATTAGGAGTTTGGTCTTTCTCTTGATAATGATGGAAGACGGTGGAAAAATTTTTGACAGAAGACATCATATCTAAATTTATATTTAAGTTACAACATAGAGTGAAGATTGTAAAAGAGAAGCAATGGAGTTAGCTTGGACTAGGGTGGTGGCAAGAAGATGGAGTTAAATGGATTCGGGAGCTTGTTTTTGGAAGGGAAGTTGGCAGACTGGCAATGGATTAGATATGTGTGGTTGTAAAGCAGATTTGTTAGTTTTGGGCTAGTGGAAGGATGGATGGTGGGAGTAGATTATGGGCTTAATCTTTTATTGTTATTATTATTTAAGATTTTATTTATTCATTTGACAAAGAGAGAGAGAGCAAGCACAAGCAGGGGGAGCAGCAGAAGGAGAGGGAGAAACAGGCTTCCCGCTGAGCAGGGAGCCCAGTGTGGGGCTCGATCCTAGGTCCCTGGGATCATGATCTGAGCTGAAGGCAGACACTTCACCGACTGAACAACCCAGGTGCCCTGAGTTTAATTTTTAGATATTTGAGGTGACTTTGAGTTATCTAAGCATAAACACTGAAGAGATAGTAAAATATACAAAGATGTCTGGACTTCAGATTTTAGATTGTTTGGCAACAAAAGATCTACAGTACAATAGAAATGCTTTACATTAAACTTAAGTGTTTGTTAACTTTGAAATTTCAAAAAATAAATATTTTACTTATGCAAAACATTATAATAGGCACTGGCACACAAAGATGATGAAAATGGTAGCCCTGACTTTAAGTGGTTAATTATTTAATGGACAAGAAAAGAAAGAGAATTCTAATATGGTTTTAAAATAAAGATTCCCCCTTTAAAACATCAAGAGATAGCAAAGAATGAAAGAGAAGAAAATTCAGCAACTTTTATCAGGTTGTAATCATTAAATGCTAAAATATTAGAAAAAAATCTGATCAGAAAAAAAGGAAAGCTAGTAGAATTTGAGTGAAGGGAATCACCCTGAAGAATTACAAAAATTGGCAAGAGTACAGTATGATAACAGGACACCATCTCAGGGGATGTTTTGCTTTTTCATTCAATTTGAACTGGAAAGACAGAAAAAGGAAAAAAGAAAAAAGAAGGAGAAACAGAAAAAGGGAGAAGAAAGGACAATGGGAGTTTTAATGAATGCATTAATTTATCAGATATTTATTGGGACATACCATGTCCTAATATATTGATACTATGGTAAGGACTAGGGGTACTAGAGTAGACAAGGTAGGCATTATTCCTATTTCACAGAGTTTATAACCTCCTATTCAGAACAAGAAAAATAGAATTGCTTGTTTATTTAAGAAAGTGTCCCTAGTTAGCTTTTGTAAAGGAAGCCAGTAAAAACGATGCCTTCAATCAATGAGGTTAGGTAGCCCTTCTATGAGACTGCATTCCCTGGGTGTTAAGGCAAGTTTTAGGGCAGCATTTCTCAATTTTGGCTAGAGGTTGAAATCACCTGGAGAGCCATAAATAATACTGATGCTGGATCCCATTCCTGGAGATTTGGACTTAATTATTCTGGGTTTGTGCTGGTGCATCAGAAGTTTTTAAAATTTTCAGGTGATTCTAATATGCAGCCAAAGTTGAGAATCACAGCTTTAGAGGCATGCTTCCTCACTGAACTAGTAAGGGACTCCAAATGATGAGGTTGAACTAGAAACAAGAGGGCTGATTTTATAGGAATGATAATTAACACTTCTTTAGTTTTTATGTGTCAAGAACACTTCTAAATACTTGACAAATGTGAAGTCAGTTAATAATCCCACCAACCCTGTGAGGAAGTTGCTTTTACTATGCCCATTTGAGAGGTGAGAAAACTGAGGACCAAAGACACATGCCCAGCAAGTGTCAGAGTTGGTGCTTGAACCTAAGCAGTCTGGTTCTAGAGTTTCCGATCTTAGCCGCTATGATATACTGCCTCTAAATATAGTGTAACAGTAATTTTACACCAAGAAGAATTATAAAAGAAGAGAAAACATAATAATAGTTAAATATTATTAAATTGGTTAAATGCCAGGTGAGAACTGCGAGTAGTTATTATAGCTGCATAAAACATCTTTGAGCTATTTTTTCATGTCTATAGCTTCTCATGTTTATATTCCTCATTTGTGGAAACTAGCTCAGTTCATCTTATTTTAATGTACATCGTTACATGGTACGGAAATTTTGTTTTCAGCAGCAATACAGAGAAATGTAAGCAGTGGAATCAGGTGATATTTCTTTCTGATTTTTTTTCTCCCCAAAGATATTTTCTCCTAAAGGAAACTCAAGTGCTAAGGGTATTTCACATAATCTAAAGAATGTCTACTACTTCATGGTAATGACCAAGCTGTAGGAATAGAACCTTAGGAGGCAATAATCATCCCCTAGAGAGCAAGTCCTATGAATTGAACTTGTTTTACAGGTGGAAATATCACCAACAAAATTGTTATTGGAGAGATACTGACACACTACATTCCTGTACGTATCAAAGAAAAGAAACATTCCAATTTAACTCTATAAAACATGTATCTGAGCCAACCTGTCATATCTATTTCTTTTTATACTTTCCATCCCATTCTAGAATAGCCACCAAATAAATGCCGTGCATTTCTAAATGGTTAGCTTTCAGCTACTTTGCCTATGCCTTATTGTTCCCTTTTTTCCTTTGAAGGCTAAGAAAGCAAATAAAGGCAATGCAGTGGCTGGCAGCACACAGCCTGATGTGGTGTGTCCTGCAGCTGGAGCTTCTGTGCTGGAGCCAGGCTTCGTTTGCTCCATATGAATACAAGCTAATAAATGTAGGGAACTCCATTTGGTATTCAATTAAGAGCTCTCTTGACTCCTGTGATTAAGGCCTATAACTATTAAGCGTAAAATTAAAGTCGAACAGTTCAGCTCTTTTTTGACATTGTAACACTGCTGGAAAAATAGGAATGCAAAACCTAGTCAAACGTCATCCTTTAAAGCCCATGAACCCATGAAAAGAGGAAATATTGAAAGGAAAAGAGTAAATATCTAAAACTTGCTCATTTACTCATGGCATGACGTACCATAGCAGGAGCCTATTACTGTCCTCATGCAAATACATCAACCACTTTGTTGAACACAAGATATTACATTGATTTTAACAGAGAGCGACAAGATGATTATCGCTAAAGCTCCAATGAAGGGGATAATTAAAGCATTAAGCATTTTTAAGGTTTTAAAGTGACTTTCAGCACTAACCAGGTAATACTATAGGAAATCAATATACTGTAGTTGAAAGGAAATTGAATTGGTTTTTATTTTTTTAATCCCTTCCAAATTTTCTCTCAACTCTCAGACCATGGGAGACTGTAAATCTTGTTTTGCCATCAGCAGTATGACTTTCTGTAAATCTCATGTGCTGCAGGGGCTACTTTTACTTTTTTTTACTTAGAAAGTGCTCAGCTGAATAGATAGTATTATAAGATTCTGTGTGCATTATCTTTATTAGTCTCAGGCCTCATTGTTTAAAAAAAAAAGAAGGTGGGGGGCGGAAAGAAACAAAAATAAAAACACCATCAGACAAAAATAACCTTCTCCACATATCCAGAGAAATCAAGTTAATAGAATTTCTAACAATGAAACCAGAGAAGTTGTTAGATAAGCTTCACACTTGAACTTAAATGAAATTCTTCTAGGCTTTTTTTTTTTTTAATCAAACACTATGCCTGTCAATCTTGCTACACTGCAAGGAATATGACCCATTGTAGATACAAATTCACTTTCAATCTGTGTGAACCTAACTCATTTGTATTGCTTATTATTGGAACAAGCTATTATAATCAAACAGAAAAACTTGAAGGGAACCTCAGGGAGATGAGTGGCTATGAACAGAAATTAAGGAATCTTAAAACTTGAAAAATCTTTCAAAAAGATCTGAATAATCAATATTTCTCTGTGTGTTGCTGTTGTTTATTTCCTCATTTATCTCTGGTGTACATTTTGAGAAGCATCAACAGAACTTCCCAATAATGAGAAGTGTTCCACACTTATCTTTAGTAATTTGGTGACACAAAGTAGAGATTTCCAGAAATTTTTTTGAGAATCTGTTGTCCATTTCATTTTTCTGCTGCTTTCCTTATTCTACTCAATGACTCATGACTGATTAAGTGGATAAAAGAGAATACAGTGGAAGGAACATAACCTCTCAATCCTCAGTTTCCCCTTCTGTTGAATGGAGATAATAATGTTGCCTTTCTCATTGTATTTTTTTGAGAAGTAAATTAATAGAAGTAAAGACCTCAGAGGATTAGCATATAGTACACATTATGTACATTTTATAATTTCTTTGATAAAAATGATGATGATGATGATTTGCCTTTTTAATTGTATTGCCAAAATGTGAATTCGCCAGCTGTTATATTGAGGCAGCTACGTAACAATTCTGAGCCTTAATTTTTTGACTAAAATATAGGAATATTATTTTCTCTAAGATAATACTATTTTTTCTAGTTAAATAGATCATATTTATGAAAAAAAATCCAAGCTATAAAACAGCACTGCAATTGGAAGCACTGAATCTAAACTTTTATTTTTTATTTTTTTAAAGATTTTGCTTATTTGCCTGAGAGAGAGAGAGAGCTCAAGCAGGGGAGGGGTGAAGGAAAGGGAGAAGCAGACTCCCTGCTAAGAAGGGAGCCCAATGTGGGGCTCGATCCCAGGACCTGGAGGTCATGACCTGAGAGAAGGCAGATGCTCAACCAACTGAGCCACCCAGGCATCCCAAATCTTGACTTTTTAAAAGCACAAGTTTAAATCCTAGTTTCATCTCTTAGTAGTTGTGTGACTTTAGATAAGCCCTTAGTTCCTATATTTATAAAATAAAAATTATAGTAATACCATCTCATAAAGTTATTTAGAGGCTTAAATGAGATTAGTTATAAAAAGCCCAGTATTATGGCTAACACTTAGAAATTATTCCAAAAAAATGTAAAAAAATAGTTCTATCCAATATGGGAAATAAATATTATTTTAATTTCTGAATGATTTCTATGTTTTGCCCCATTTTGATATGCGACAAGTGGGTATATTTTATTTCTAGTTTTCCAGATAATCTGTATTCTAAACTTTTCTCTACCTCAAAGTTCAGTCTCTGAAACTCCTCGCTCTTAGTGTCTGTAGCTAATATTCAGCTAACTTTAAGTGTTAGAGTTTGTACATATGAAGAACTGAATTAAGTAAAAGGTGTTACCAATCCTAAAATCCCAACTGCTGTTATGATGAAGAGAAACAACTTTTAAGTGCTATGATCAAAAGACATGTGAGTCAAATAGCAAGCAAAGGGGGGAGAGGAGAGAGAGAAAATACAAACGGGAAAAATCATCAGGCAGGAAAAATCAACAGGCAGAGGAGAAAATGATGTCTTGTAATATATATGAAAAAGAACTTAACCAAATATTTTTTTAAGTGAGAAGAAACATTAGATATGTACACATCATATGTGTATACAAATGTTTAAGTTACTGCCCAGGTCTGAAGACAAATGTTTTTGTTGTTATTTCAAAACTCCAAATGTTTGAATGCCTTAGAATTTTTAAAACACTGACTATGTTTAGTTATGATTAAAGGAAGATATAATTAAGAAGCTAGATATTATGATTTTTAAATGTTTGTCCAGAGCATTGTTCAAACAGTTCAGCAAGTTTTATTGTTATTCCACTAGTAAATATTTTGACTGGTCAATACACCAAAATGCTATGGTCAAGCTGGCATTAATAAGATATCATTTATTTAGGAAAACTAACAGCAGATTCACCAAGGAAGACAAAAAAGAAATCCTTGTATTTACTTTGGTAATCTAGCCATATTTACCTTGAACAACATGATGTCCTAAAAGCCATTCAGTAAGATTAGAATTAGGTAATAGAACTATAAAAGATGGATAGTGTGGTACGTCTTCACTTAATGTTGTAAACCAATTTTCCCACCAGTATTAATTTAGTCTAAGAAAATAAAATCTTCTTGAAAAAGTTACTAGAAAAAGTGCACATCAAGGAATGTAATTGAGCATAGACTTTGGTTGACCTGAGAAGAGAACAAAATCTCGAAAGAAATTGCATAAGCTTTTAAATTGGGCAAGAGGACTACAATATCTCTGATAATTAGACTTTCAACACATTTGGATTTGCTAATTGGATCTAAGTTCTAATTAGACTTTTTAGGTAACTAAGAATGACATATCATTGTATGAGTTTAATGTGCTTTTGTAGTTGAAACCTATAATTAGCAGCCCTTTCCAAATTATTTTAATACAGAAAGAGCTGGCTTTTTGTTTATATTGTGACATCCCTTCTCTTAAGATATATTGTGTACATTTTAGGTTTCTTAATTAAACACCCCTTGGGGACTCAAAGAGAAACTTGAGTTTTAATAGGAAGCACCTAAACCTTTTATTTGTGACGGAGATTTGCCACTATGTTGCCAATTTTGGAAGCCACAAACAAAATGCAATGCAAGGAAATAAATCAGTCTTCAGGAGGAAGCAGCACAAATAACCAGGTGCCCCTCTAAACCACTTAGTCAATCAGAGAAGTCTCCAAATATGACTAAAGGTTTGTTATATTTTTAAAGCATCCAAATGGAATAGGTTCCTCAAAGTGAAGGCTCAAAGTGAAGGCTCAAAGTGACAGTATCAGAATTAATAGCATGACATTTCTTCCCAAGATGTGCATTACAGGATTCTCTTTGCAGCTTTGCTCCTTGAATTATCTGCTAATTTAAGTCACAATATCTCCTTTTTTTCCTCCTTTCTGAATTGAGAGGCATCAGTTTTTATCCTGTTGTGATTCGTAGGCAGTGATTTTAAAACTGGTAGCCCTCAGATTTGGCTATTACAAGAGTTGAGAACTACATGAGGATGTGAAATTAAACCAGTATTTAGTGTGTAAAGAGCAGTGAATCACTGCAAGACTTTAAGGGACAGGCTGCTGCCAAAATATTCCAAGGAAATTGATAGCACTGACAAAAAAGGTAAATTATATTGTTGTATGTGCTGTGAATACTTGAAAACAACAAAGCCGTATACACTATTCTTCCCCTCAAATAAAAACAGTAAACCTTCTAACTGTATTAAAAATCTTGTAGTTTTTTCCAATAAAAGCAGTGTAATATCTAATTAAACCATTGAAACTATAAGAAAATCTAGCTTGTACAATAATTGACATATTAAGAACAGACATTATACTAGAATTATATGCACTATTATTTTTCCAATTAGTGCATTACTGGGACTGAGTTATTGGTGTATTATAATTCCTTATTAAGTCTATGCCCTTAGTGAATCTCCTAAAGCATATTGGTACTGTTGTTTGCCATATAATGATATTTAAAAGCAGGAAGTGGAATTTCTGATTGCTTCATTTGCTATTAAAAAAGAAAACCTGTGCAGGACCTTTCCTATACCAGTTATTCCAAGAGATACCACACAGTTTTCTGAAAGACTTTTGCATAGGTGATTGGATTGTTCTTCAGGCAGGAAAGTGACCAAGCTATTTTACCTTTCAGCTTGGGTGCTGGAATCCTGTCACAGGGCTGAATGGGTCACTGACTGACAAGAAACTAGAGAATAACATGCGTGGAGTGGTTCTACGTGTGGTGACTGTTCTGGTAAGTCTGACCTGAGCCATGTGGTTCTGGCTTCTAGAAGTTACTTTATCCTTCCTTCCTTTATATTTTAGGTGATGCCATAATCTTAAAAGAACTTTTAACAAATCCTGACTTTGCTTTCAAAGATATATTTAATGGTCATGTTTTCCAACCTTCAAAGTTATATGGATCAGAATCAGATTTTTGTAGGCTTTACTTTTAATTACAGTGCTTTTGTAAGTTTCTGAGGCATTTTAGGCCCAGTTTGTGGTACCTGATAAAGTTCTCCCTCAGGCATTCTGTCACTGTTAAGTATGCATAGATAAGAGTAACCATGCCAAACATGGGTAGAGTTGACCACAGGTAGTACATTCCATAATACTCAAATACTGGCAGACTAAAACAATGCTTTTCTAGCAAGAACTTACTTCAAAGAAAGATCATACAATTGTTTAATAAACACTTTTTGAGAATCAACTGTATTCAAGCTCAGTTCTGATTACTGGGCACCACTGATGAATAAAGCAATGGATAGATATGATTCTGTCTTTATGAAGCTCACTATCTAGTGATTCTGTGACTATTAAGTAGAATTATACATGTAAAATATTTATTACAATTACATTTACTTAAAAAATCAAATGGTAGCTATTATCATTATTCTATATATTATTATTTTCCCTTCTAATAAGCATATAAAAGGACGTGTTAAAATATTTTTAACAGTAAAATACTCGAATGGATACTGTCTAAATAGCCATGAAGTAGGAAAATAAGCATTCTCCCTTGCTATTTCTATGAGTTTAGACTTAGGCTACTCTATAGTCAGTTTCAAAATGTCCATGGTTGTTAACTTTATTTTTCCTCAGAAAAGCCTCTTTGTTTTTAAATTTGAAAAAGTCTTTTCTGTAGGCTTAATAAGCTGCAGAATTAGTAGATGGAAGAAACATGGTCTCTTTTTTTAATTGCTGCCAATTGAGTATCTAGCCAAGTTTATAACAGCAAGGGCTGCCCCTTACACATTGTTCAATACAAATTAAGTGGACTCAACATAATTTCATTGTTTAAAAAAAAGATCTGTATTATTCTCTGTAAGAGTATATTCAAATGAGTAGTCTATCCTCCCTTTTTGGTGCCTATAATTTATTCTTAGTTATTATTTTGATAAGATTTTTACTTTTCTGGCAAATATTATGAATATTTGACAACTTGAAAGTGATGGTGATTCTGTATGCACCCAAGGCTATGGATATGCAATGGCATTGATATGCTAATATTAAAAAAAGACAGACATTTAAAGTGCAGTGAACTATTAATAGTCTCCTTTCTAGTGATTAACATGGAATCAAAGGAGACAACTTCAATAAAGACAATATATGTACATTGTTTTTGTCTGAAATTCATTTCTAAGGCAAGCTAACCTCATTTAGTCACTAAGCAAATATTTGTTTAACACTTTACTGTCTGATAGACTTAGTAATGGATATAAAATGAATAATACATGTCCCTATTACATTATATACCTATTGTATAGGTATATGTGTTCATCTTATAGGTATATTCATACCTCAAGGTACACATAGAATCTTGTTGGGAGATGCACATACAAAAAGAAAACCAGGCAAGAACTATTAAGTACTTACTATATACCAAGTATTTTATAAAGTTATTTGCCTGTATTGGTTTATTTAGTCCTTACAGTATTTCCAAAAAAAATAGGTACTTTTCTGATTCCAAGGATGAGGAAGAGGAAACTGGGACATAGAGAGGTTGGTTGGAAAAAAAAAAATGTGGAGTATATACTGATAGTAAGTAGCAGATAGAGTTCAGATTCAAACCCAGGAAGTCAAACTGACTCCAGATCTCTTAACCTCTTCCCTCTTAACATTATATTATTCTCTCTCTACTCCTACTGTGATAAGTGTAAGAATTAAGGTATTTATAGGACTTTATTTGGCTTGAGGGTTAAAAATTCTTAACTCTGAATAAGATGACAGTGAGTTTTATTGGGAAAACTTCATATGGCAAATTATTTTAAATTTATTTCCAGGCTGAACAAAATTATCGCTATGCATGAAATGGTATTGCTTCATGCAGTGGTAATGTGTTCATGCCCCAGTCTCACCTTCATGACTCATAATGGCCTCCGTGTCCTGTAAGCTCAGCCCTGCACAGATCCCAAACATGTTAGTGAGTGGAGATATGGAAACAATGTTTTCCCAGGTCTTCTGTGAAGGAACTGTGGATTTATCAGTGTGTAAAATGTCCTTACACTGATTACACTCCCACAATATGTAGCCATTATAATTAATAATTTTGGAAGTTTATGGTTTCTTGCTGTAATTCCTGTTTGAATGGAAACCAGCCATGACCTTCTTATGTGTTTCCTACAATCATTCTTCCAGGTCTAGCTTTTACTTATGTGGCCTTGCAGGCTTCTGCTAAGAATGCTGAGAATGACTCTCCCCTCAACCCACCCAGCAACTCCAAACTCTTGATGCCAACTAAATCCCAAAACTTAGATTTGGTTTATATTGAACTTGATTTGGCCACATAAACACCACTTCCTTGTATTCCATGAACTTACCTCCAACACTATCAAGAAGGGAGAAGAGGAGGTTCATGTGTAAAGCCCCTAAGGGAAGGTCTCAGTCTTTATTCCATCCTAACTGCAATCTAGTCTCATTCTACACATACCTTCTTTAGTGCTGAAGATATTTATTCTATAATGACACACAGGTTAATAAAATTGATTTTCTTTACCTAAGTTTTGAAACCCCCATTCCTGTCACTATTAATGATATTTCATTGACTTGAAAGAAATACTCTGATACTTATTTAAAATTAAATAATTTAGCTCCATACCATTTATGATCCCATGGGAAAATAAATGGAATACACAAATGCTTAATTAAAAAGAGTCAAATAAAGGAATTATTAACAAGGATATAAACAGGGTTAAGGAATCAACAAGGGGTGTTGATGCATCAGAGACTAGTTGCACAGCAAGTCTTGACTACCCTGAAATCTAATGAGGAATGGGGAGGTAATAGTACTAAGATTTGGCAGTAGCTAGAACCATGGGAGAGAGGCCATTCCATAGTAGCTGTGAATTTCTATGCAGGAAGAGGATGGAGAAAGTCACTGTCAAACCACAATCAAGCGGTGAGGAAGTGAGGAGAGGGGTTACGTGAGTTTCACTCCTCCTATCTTTCCATCCCTTCATTGTCTCCAGGTGAAAATCTAACCAGAAGTCAGGGGGCAAGGGAGCCCAGGTAAGGAAGACCATGAAGGTCAGCCAGCCTGCCAGGACACAAAGAAGGGCAGTGAAGGGCAGAGTGGATCCAGAAGGGAAATAGAGAAAAACCAACACTAGCATCTACTATTTGGAAGGACCTGTTAAAAAAAAGTTTATATGTGTTATTTAGTCCTTATAAAAACCCTGCAAGAGATGTATCAATGACATTGGAAGGGTGAAAATAGGGCACAAAAATGTTAACTAGATTTCGATGACCATATAGCTAAGAAGAGCTAGAGATAAGTTTCAAGCCCAGAGATTTGGGCTCCAGAGCCCATGTCCTTAGCCTCTCTGATATTCTCCCTTAAGAATCAGCATGAACTCATGTTAGGCTTAAATTAAATATAACTATTGAGGTGGGAGGGTTCCCAATTTATGGGATTGATAATTTAGGAGCATTTTTCTAAATAGCATCACATACAGATAACTTTATACTCAGCCATCTCCAAAGCTACATAAATGTCTTAGAAATGGAGAAGATGGAATGAGAATAAAATGCAAACCCTACAAGCTTAGTCCTTTTTTCTAAACTTTATGTTTATATTTGGCCCACTAGTCTCTACTTTTTACTGAGTGAACCAGGTGTATTGCTACAAGACACTTATTAAGATTTGTTTTTTCCTTTTAACTTCTAAAGTAGTGGAACTATGGCTAGCCATAAATGACCCATTACGTCAGTCAGTTTTTTCATGGTAAGTCACAAAAAGTTGTTGCAAACATGACTGAGTTGTAAATATCATTATAATACTTAGGAAAATATAACCGAAAGAAATTGGCAACAAGTGAAAAGTAAGGCTTGAGAAGGAAGCTATGCTGTACAAGATATCTGAAAATATAAACTGGCATTTAGAAGGAACTCACTGATTCATAATTCTTATTTGCTTGATTTGGTTTTGCTTAAAATAGACACATGGCATCTCTAATGAAACATGAATTCACTCATAAATTCATTTGAGAAATATTATTGAGTACCTTCTTCTAGGTGCTTGGGGTACATACAAAACAGACAAAGATACTGACTTTTGGGAGTTGCATTTTAGCAGCCTTCTTCTAAGGCTCTCAGAATATTTTTGAAAAAATGCAATACCCTTGTCCTATAGTAAGTGTGCAACACAGTATTCCTTTGCCATTACCAGAGAAATAATTTTAAAACTTTGTATAAGTGTGTGATTAGAAATTTATGGTAAAGCTGTGATAGTGATTTTTCTGTATTTTATAAATTCGAAACTATACAATTTTTAACATTTCAATATCTGTGAAATCAAGATATGTTTTTCAGTTAATTAATGGTTCCTTGCAATTATATTTGGCAGCATATTTTATCTTAGTGGTAGGAAAAACAATTGTGCATTTTATAATTGAAATATTTTAGATTAAATAATACATGGAGGGTATTTTTATAAAATTAATTAAGTTAATGGATATTCCTGGAAAGTTGAATTCAACAAATCTGGGCAAGAAGCCATCATAAAGAGAGAGATTATTTTAAGGAATACTTCCAAAAGAAAAGAAATAACATTAGGAAATGAAGCCAATTAAAAAAAAAAAGGACTGTAATAGCAATTTAAAAATTACTATCTAAACTAAAACTATCATTAGAATCAAAGAAAGATAAAGTAGAAAATAAACAAAGGCAACTTATCTTAAACCAATACCACATAGAGCAAAGTCCAAACTATGTGTTGAGAGAAGGTAAGTTTCCCCAAGCAGTTCACCCTAAGAAAGGTATAGCAGGTAGCTGTCGGGTATCTAAGTGGCTCAGTTGTTAAGTGTTTGCCTTCCTTTGGCTCAGGTCATGACCCCAGCAGTTGAGCCCTGCATCAGGCTTCCTGCTCATCATCCTCTCTTCCTCTCCCCTGGCTTGTGTTACCTCCCTCACTGTCTCTCTCTCTCTCTCTCTCTGTCAAATAAATAAATTAATAGTAATTTCCTTTTCCCAAAATATTTCCCTACTATTAGTCTCACTTCTTGGAATTTAGTTTTCAGCAGACCTTATTTCCCTGTGAAAATTTACCTGTTACCTGAGACCAGAGAAAGGTAAAATGACCTAAACCATTAGCCTTGACTCAACTATTTATTGAGCATATATTATAAGCTAGACATTGTCCTACATTCCAGAAAGACAAAAATAAATAAGATATAGTCCTTGCTTTCCAGGAGCTCTACATAAACCATTTTATCAAAATTATTAAGCTATCAGAAAATAGAACCTGTGTGTGAAGGACTCAGAATTAAATATATTTTGTAGAGGTTAAAAAAGAATGATAAAGTTGAGAGAGATACATAGAGAGAAATAGAGAAGGACAGACATCACACTATTTTTATGATCGAATCTCAGCAATGACATCTAGGACTGCATGGCTTTACAGGACAATTTAATTCCTTATTTCACTATGTTCTTTAATTTAGAACTCTTTGTAACTCTTACTTATTTTTTTTTGGTAGTAATTTCATTAATGTTATATTCTCCCTCTAAACTGTAACAGTAAAACACAAAGTTGATTTCATTTATAATGCCTGGATTATAAAAACTATCAGCAAATATTTGTTGAATGAACAAATCAAAATATTCAGATAGCCAGAAGGGGGTGTGTGTGGTGGAGCAGGGGAGGGAGGAGTAGAGGGAAAGGAAAAGGAAGAAAAACAACAACAACAAAAACCCTCTATATGTAATTATAAAAATAAGAACAGGTTGGACACAAGAGTTTGGGAATAGGCCAGACTATAAATCGGTGATCTTAAGATTCCCCATTCTTTGGTTTCCATTCATTAAGTCCAGATTTCCAAGACAGATGGCAAAGGATAGCCTAGAATGACAGGTATGCTTTTTTCAGCATGGGATTTCATCCCTGAATTTTTCCCTTTATTACATCTTGCTGAATCAGACAATTTTGTTGAAATGCTGGAGACTCCTTTATCTGTTTTATTTACATCTTCAGCAAGTCACTAAGCTTCCTGCTTTTCACCGTTCTGTTCTGAAGAACACCCAGGTTTCTAGTCAAAGCTTAAATGGCTGAAAAAGCACAGCATTCAGTTTTTGTAGATTTCTATTCTATTTTTTCCTTCTCCTAGAATTCCCTCCCTCTGCACACCTTAGTGAGGGAGGCAGGAGTGGATATCTGCTACCTCTCTGCCTCCTCAGATAGCCATGTCTTAGTGCCCACCCCATTCAGTGTTCCGAATGTGTCTCCTTAGCCTTTCCAACCATTCACCAATATATTAACCCAGCATTATTGATTCAGCATCCTCTCTGTGCTAGACATTGCGCTAGGTGCTAGGGATGCAGAGGTAACAAAATAGCATGATCATTGCGTAGAACGTACCATCTACTGGGAATATTAACAATATCTAAAAAAGAGGCACTAATAAATAGCTAACCTGGGGATATAAGGAAATGCTGCTCTGACAGAGAGCTATCTGAGGTGTAGCTCTCCAAATGTGAAGGACTGTTATATACCTCCTAGATGTCTCACAGAAATAACTTGCAGGGTGGAAGATGGAGACAGGATGTGGGCAATAAGCTGGTTTGCACATAAATAAAATCCATGTTATATTATTAGATTATTAAAGTCCAAAATCAGTAGGAATATAGTCATATAATCTATACATTATTTGACCAACTGTTGTCCCATAAACTCTATAGATTTGATCTGACACTTAAAATTCTACATTTAGACTCAGTATTAAGTGCAAAGAACATAAGGAATTATTTTCAAAAATCAAAAGACTCAAAGCTATTAAGTCTTTTGACAGAATTGACACTAGGAAATGACTTAACCCACTTACAATGTGTTCAGTTAACTATATACTTTTAAGGTAAAGAAGTAAAAATCTTTAACTCCAAACATCAAGGATCATTTGCATTATGAAATAGCAATACCATATATGACAAGAAGTTACAAATGATACTGAATCATTTAATAGTCTGGGTCTTGGAGGCAGTCATTGTTAGCCCTTTTTCCCACAATATTTTCATTTCCAACTTATTGATATTTTGTAATTCATTATCCCAGTCTGTGGAAAGTATAGGATTAGACAAAATCAGGATAATGGATAAAGAAAAAAAAAGTAAAATACAGTACAACTGTACAGTTCATGATCTTCTAAGGAAAGTGCAATCCAAATAGAAGAAAAATCCTACCTCTTTTTTTGCTCTTGGATTGTGCCTCTTTGGAAATTTATTTAATCTTCTTATACTAAATGCAAATAAATGGGGCGCCTGGGTGGCTCAGTGGGTTAAAGCCTCTGCCTTTGGCTCAGGTCATGATCTCAGGGTCCTGGGATCGAGGCCCGCATCGGGCTCTCTGCTCAGCAGGGAGCCTGCTTCCTCCTCTCTCTCTGCCTGCCTCTCAGCCTACTTACAATCTGATGTCTCTGTGTCAAATAAATAAATAAAATCTTTTAAAAAAATAAAAAAAATAAATGCAAATAAATGAAACTGGGATTTTTTAATGTTAAGGGCCATNGATGTCTCTGTGTCAAATAAATAAATAAAATCTTTTAAAAAAATAAAAAAAATAAATGCAAATAAATGAAACTGGGATTTTTTAATGTTAAGGGCCATTGTGGCTAATATGTAACCCACAGAATCTCAGTCTGTACAATATGCAAGCAGGTATGAAGTTCAGAAATAGTGATTTACATATGCCAGTATAAGATCAAGGAACACACTTATCTCTTCTGGATATACATTATAATAAAGGAGTAAATAACATGTGGTTAATTTTCTTACTGGAAGCACTTTAGCCTATTTCATTGCCTTTTCTCCACCTGGTCTTCTCTCCTTAAACACTCATACAAAGTATTTGGCATGTACCGCGGAGAGTTCTGGCCTTACCAGTCAAAAGATGTTAGTTCAAGTTCCAGCTTTTCTACTTAATAGATCATTGAACTTATGGAAACCAAGGGGCTATTTTGAAACTTAGTTTTTCTGTCTGTAAAAGGGAAATAATCAAACTGTCTTTTAGTGAGATCAAATGGGTTTTTATGGGTAAATAGTTTAAACTATGTGAAAGCAGTTAGCAAAGTACACATTATCTTTAAATATAAGAGGTATTGTCTCTGCAGTAGAACAGTGATGTGTAAATTGAAGAAAAGAAAATAATGAGCATGAGTGATCACAAAAGTATAATTCATCATTGTCACCAATCTTCAGATTTTTGTGGGAAATTATTTATAGAACCCTAAGGCAGACAAAGACACATAAATTGCAGAATCATGACTTTTAGGCCTAGGTACTGTTACCTTAATTTGAAAACCTGTTAATGAGAGTCACCACAACTCTTCTGCTAGTGAAGCTGGTGCTTTCATGAGGAAAAATGAGCAGCAACAACAAAAAATACCTGAGGACAAAAAAAGCCCCTAATTATAAACTTTAGAAATTTCTGAAAATCTGTATATCTAATTATATTGTCTCATAAGAATTGTGTTTGATGCCAGGCTAGCTTTAAATAGATTATATATTAATAAATAACTAAGAAAACACTTCAGTAAGAACCCTGAAATTCATTCTCCTCAGTTTTTTGCTAGAGACATAGTCCCAGTTTTTGCTACTTGAAAATCTTCAGCATTTTGAACCTCCACAGAGGTTTAAGCTTTCATGACATCTCGGCCTATCAGCCTCCTGAGACTAGAGACAAAGTTAGGGGTGGAGAGAATAAGCATGACAAGAGACTCCACTGGACAGGTACTCACAGCCAGGAGGGGGCAAGCTCGGCAGCTCCCACAGCAGTGTTTGAAGAGGGCTCCTTTGGAAGAGTTAATAAGTAATACAGTTTGGTTCAGGGTTTCAGACAAAAATGGCAGCTTTGGCTGGCAAAGTCTCCAATGGATGTTATATAAAATAAATGGAAAGTTGCAATAAAACACAATAAGTACTATGTCATAAATACTGCATTGGAAGTACACAGCATAGCATTGTGAAGAACAGTCCCTGGAGGAGTTCCTTCTCCAACCTGGCAGAGTGAGGTGTTCATGGACCTACTTCCCAACAAAACAACCAAAACATTAAGTAAGTAAATAAATAAACAAATAAAACCATTTAAAATCTGGAAATTTTTCTAAGGGCATACAGAAAATGAAGTAACACTTACTCAAGAAAATCTAGAACTCAGTCAGAACAACAAAAGCCTGTGGCACCTGAACTGCATCCTACTCCTTCCCCTTCTACTTCACCTCCTGCCCAACTCAGCTTGATTGAAGTTCCACTCCAAACAGGTGTTCCCAAGAAGACAGGACTCCCTCACCCACAAGTTCCCAATCAAGAGTTATGTCACCTGGAGGGACAGGCAGTTAGCATTTTTTGTACTTTCCACCTCTAATCTGAAGAGGCTAAGTTCCTGGTGAGAGTGGCTAACAGTTTGGGGACTCCCTTTCTCCATTCAGCTCCCACCCATAGAATGCAGTTTGTACTCCAGGTGTGGCAGGCCTGGAAGACTGGGACCTTGATCACTCCAGCTCACTCCAAAGGTTCCAAGCCAAAAAAGGAGAGTGGAGAAGACTGAAGGCTGCAGCCAACCCAGTATTCAGAGTAGAGGCACTGAAATTTTGCTCAGGGAAGAGACACTCCATAAGAAAAGAGAGCACATAGGCATTCTCCAATTATTTGAAATAGTATAGGGAAGTTATGTCAAAGGATCCTCTAAGAATTTGATAGAATCCAACACTATTTTATGATAAACACTCAACTATCTGGTAAGAGAAGGGAATTTCCCCAACTTGAGGAAAAACGTCTATAAAAAACTCAATAGCTAATCTCATATTACTAGTGAAAAACTAGAAAGCTCCTTCCTCTAAGGTCAGTAACAAGGCAAGGATCTTGCTTATCACTATTTTTATTCAACATTGTACTGGAGATTTTAGCCACGACAGTTAGGCAAGGAAATTAAATAAAAAGAATGAGATTAAAAAGGAGGAAGTAAAACTCTGTTTATAAATGACACGATCTACATATAGAAAAACCTGAAGCATGTATAAACACATATACATGCACACTATTAGAGTTTATAAATGAGTTCAACAATTTTGCAGGGTACAACGTCAATGTACAAAAAAAATCAATTGTATTTTTGTATACTACAATGAAAAATCTAAAAAGGAAATTAACAAAGCATTTCCATTTAAATATATCAAAAGGAATTAAATAATTAAGAATGAACTTAACAAAATAACTGCAATTTTTATACACTGAATGCTGTGGAACATAGTTGCAAGAAATTAGAAAGTCCTAAATAAATGGAGAGATATTTTGTGGTCATGGATTGAAAGACTCAATATTATTATGATGGTAATATTCTCAAAAGATGGGGAAAAAAAGATGGGAATATTCTTCAAATAGATCTATAGATTCAGTGAAATCCCTATCAAAATTCTAGCTTCTTTTTTTTTTGCCATAATTAACCAGCTGATTCTAAAATTCACGTGGAAATGTAATAGAACCAGTGTAGGGGGGAGAAAAAGGCAACAACAAAAAGTCTTGAAAAAGAACAAAGTTGGAAGACTCACACCTCTCAATGTCATAGCTTACTAAAAAACTATAGTAATCAAGATAGCATCATATTGGTTACAGATAGACATTTAGATCAGTGGAATAGAACGAAAAGACCAGAATTAAACCATTTACCCATGGTTAACTGATTTTAAACAAGAGCATCAAGACCATTCATTGGGGAAAGAATAGTCTTTTCAAAAATCATACAGGCACAACTAGGTACCCACATGCAAAAGAATGAATTCAGACTCCTACTTCAAACCATATATAGAAATTAGCTACAGAATTGTCTGGGTGGCACAGTCGGTTAACTGCCTAACTCTTGATCCCAGCTCAGGTCTTGATCTCAGTGTTGAGAGTTCAAGCCCCACACTGGGCTCCATGCTGGTTGTGGAGCCTACTTAAAAAAAAAAAAAATAAACTCCAAAGTGATCATAGACTTAAATGTAAAAGTTAAATCTATAAAACTGTTAGAAGAAACATAGGTGTAAACTCTGTAACTTTATTTTGGCAATAGATTCTTAAATATGACACTCAAAGCACAGATGATAAAAAAATTAAAACACTGGATTTCATCAAAATTAAAAACATTTTGCCTGAAAGGACAGAATCAAAAAAAGTGAAAAGTCAACCCATAGGGCTTGGTAGAAAATATTTGCAAACCATATTTCTGATAAGGAACTTGATTTTAGTATAATAAATAATAAAGTTGGAATAACTCAATACGAAGAAGAAAAATAAACCAATTAGAAATGGGCAAAAGATCTCAACAGATAGTTTCTTTAAAGAAGGGATATAAATGGTCAAATACATGAAAAGATTCCCAAAATTATTTGCTATAATGGAAATGAAAATCAAAACTATAATGAACTACCACTTCACACCTTCTAGGATGGTTATAAATCAAAAGGACAGATAATGGTGACTGTTGACAAAGTTGTGGAGAAATTGGAACCCTCATAAATTGCTGGTGGGAATGTAGAATAGTGTAGCTGCTTCAGAAAACAGTTTGGCAGTTCCTTAAGTGGTTAGGCACAGGGTAACTATATGATTAAGAAATCAGAAATTCCACTTTAGATATATCCCCAGGAGAAATTAAAACACAAAAACTTGTACACAAATATTCACTGCTTTATTGATAAAGGCAAAAAAAAAATGGAGGGGTGCCTGGGTGGCTCAGTGGGTTAAAGCCTCTGCCTTCAGCTCAGGTCATGGTCTCAGGGTCCTGGGATCGAGCCCCGCATTGGGCTCCCTGCTCAGTGGGGAGTCTGTTTCCTTCTCTCTCTCTCTGCCTGCCTCTCTGCCTACTTGTAATCTCTCTCTCTGTGTCAAATAAATAAATAAATAATCTTAAAAAAAATGGAAACAACCCAAATATTCATCAACTGATGAGTGAATAAATAAAAGGCAGTATATCCATAAAATGGAATGTTATTTTGCAATAAAATAAAATGAAGCACTGATAACATTGTACATGTTTCAACCTTGAAAACTTTATGCTAAATGAAAGATATCAGCTACAATAGATGACATGTCATCTGATTTCACTTATGTGACATGTCAAGAACAGGCAAATGTATAGGCATAGATAGTAGATTAGTGATTATTTAAGGCTGGAGAAGATTAGGGAGTTGGGAGGTGATGGCTAATGAGAACTGGATTTCTTTGGGGAATAAAGTTCTAAAACTGATTGTAGTGATGGTAGCATGTCAGCGAATATGTTGAAGTCATTGATTGTGAACACTGAATGAATGAATTATATGGTATGTGGAATATATCTCAATGAAGATATTAGAAAAGAAAAAAGAAAGAAGAACAGTCTGGAACTGGATTATATTGAAATTCCCAGTTCTCCAACTCTCTATGATTCTATTTATTCATCTGTAAAATGGGAATAGTAATACTATCTACCACATAGAACTGTGATGGAAATTAAAGGAATTAATGCATACAAAGAACAAAGGACTTATAACAGTCTGGCACATAGGAAGTGTGTGTGTGTGTGTGTGTGTGTGTGTGTGTTAGTCAGTCCTTACTGTGCACAGGGTGTTAAGAGAAAACATAAAAGAGGCATCTAACTCATGGGTAGAGCAGTGGGAGAGGCTTAAAGATGATGCAAAGTGGTTTTGAAAGATGAGCAAGGATTATCAAGGCATAGATAAAAGGGAAGGGATATTCAACAATGTAAAGAGTATATGCAAAAGTATGCAGACATTGAGAATTTAAAGTATCCTGTAAGTAAATAGGAATATTACCTGAGATAAATGAAATTGAAGTGCAGAAAATTTCAGCAGCCTGTGTGTAAGGTATTCTTTTTTAAGAGCCCCTTCGGAGACAATTCAATTAGAAATTTGTTTGTGAAAGTGAGGTTAGCATGATATAATTTATTTATTTTTTTTCTAGTTATACAATGATTTTATTGCTTGAGAGCATGATATAATTTAGATAATATGCATCAATAAGTTAAAGATATCATCATTACAATTCTGATCTAGTCTCAATTTTAGATAAAATGGTTCTCATTTTTGTTATGGAAACACTGTAATCAGTAAACATAGCTCTGTATTGTATACATATTTTGTTGTCTCTTCTGCTGATTGTACCCATCTTATGTGAGAGAAAAGGGAAAAGGGTGATTTTTATAAACAGACCCTTGAGGATTACATGCAAACGATGGCCTATGCAAATGATACAATTTATAGCAACATTAGAATATGTGTTCACTTCAGTGCTGACTGAATAAAATCATCATGAGAATTGATGCATGACAATGGCTTGACAATGTCTTATTCTTTCTCATCACACCAATTCTTAAGATGATAGTTGTCACGCAGACATGTGTGAGTATCACTACTGCACTGAGGTAATCATGCGTGACCTGACATTTTTCCTTTTGGAAGCTGAAACCTAAATTCTTGGACTAAGAAATGAATAAATATTTCAGAGACATGTTATAAAATTTACTTCTGAAGAATAGATTTACTACTTGTCTGTAGATGTTTAGAAAGATATTGACAGAGCACTTGCAAATTCAAAGATGTAGACACCGTGGGTCTGTATTAACTTCCATTATTTCTGCAGTATTCTAACCAAAATTATATGAACTGTATTATACTTTACTTTCCAAATTGCATTATACCACTGTATCTGAAAGAAACTAAATGTTAAGGTAACCTTGAAGTTTTCAGTTATCTTTCACCAAAGCAATCATTTTAGTATAGTTACAACACAAAACCAATCCTATATATAATTCCTCTCAAATGAACATGAGTATAAAAATAAAAAGATGAATAAAAATAAAAAGAATAAAAAACAGAGAGATGTTTCTGACATACATTTTACTCTTTGGAGTTACAAAGGATTCTATTAATGAATTAATAATCATTAAAGTTTATAGATAATGTTACCAGCTAACACTTAGAGCAGACTTACTAATAAATCTTATTCTTGGTATTTTAAAATCTCCTGTCTTCATGGAGCCCTCAAGATTCTTATTTGCATTTTCGTGATATGACTGAGACTTAGAGCTAATTAAATAACTTCTTCAAGTTTCTTATATAGTAAAAATAAGCATTGAATTTGTGTTTGTCTGACTCCCTAACCACCCATGATGGAGTAAGGAGTACTGGACTAAATCCCTGTTTTAAACAACTAGAAAACTGAGTGACGAATGGAAAAACAAAACAAAACAAAAAAACTTTCAGACATTGGGTAGCAGGTGAAAAAGGATGTTGATGATTAAGAGGTTGGAGACAACAAAATGATCCCAATAATCACCCCAGGCTTCTGGTTGGTGGCAATTTCCATACTGGAGAAATACGAATATAGATCGATCCAAAACAGAGCTTATCAGCCTCACTGAGTTTAGAAATTAGAGATCTAAGTTTGGGAAGGCTGAGGTGGTTGGTAATTTAGGGACATGTTCTGGAAAAGAGAGAGCTGTCAAGGAGAATACTTGCAGAAATTTTAAGTCTTGGCTGAGTAATAGGTTGTAAATGCATACAGAGAAACTATACAAAGCTGGGCAAAGAATGACAGGAAGTAGATCAAGTCCCAGAACTCACATATGATGTTGAGACTTTTGAGAAAGATTTCATTTTGTTTGTGTGTGGGAGGTGGGGGAGATCTTATTCTACCAAGATCTTAAAAGGATATGAGAAAAGCATATGTTTATCTTTGAATTATGTAGCAATTAATAGATATTTAAGTATACAACTTATATAGCTATAAACTGGCATAGTCCCATGTATCTTGCTATTTTGGTGTCTTAAATGTTGCCCTGACCTCTCAAAAGGTCCAGCTTTTTATTAGGAAGAAGCATATTCATCTGCCACCTCTGAACTTCAATAGCACATTGATGTTGCTGTTTTATTGCTGACTAAATTAGCCTTGGGTAAACAGATGCCAAAAAAGAAAAAAGAAAAAAGAAAAAAGAAAGAAAGAAAGAAAAAGTCACAGGATCTCTTTGCTTATGTTTTAGAAATCTTCCCAATCAGTAGGGGAAAATGGTTTTGAATTAAAATGTAATAATTAGGTTTCTGTTTTCAAAGGAAATAAATTTTGAGAAAACCTAGTGTGCTGTCCCAGTGCCTTTCAAGAGCCATGGAGTTGGATGGCAGTGAGAAAGCTACACCTCAAGTGAGCTTCAGATTCTTTCACAGAAACAGGCACAAGTTTTGACCAATAGGGGACCATTTATCAAATCCATTGCACTAAATGGGACTCTAGGGTAGACCTAAATGAAAAGAGAAACCTCCAAAAAGCATTCAACCTGGGAATAGCTTACTATCTGTCAGCTTCTAGAACACAACGGCTACTAAAATTCAGCTTTCTCTAGGGAGGTAGGAGTCAGTCAAGGAGAGAACCACCACACTGCATGGAGGCCCCAGAAATGGAAAAGTTGGTCAAGGAAAGGAAAGCAAATGGATACTGGTTCAGAATACACCCCTTGGGTTTTTTAATGATCAGTTGAAATACAAAGAGGTTTGGGTTGTAAGGTGTCTTTTCACAGCATCTCCATGTAAACTGTGTACTAATTATTTTAACCTGGAAACAAAAAAGTGATCATCCTAGAAACTGCACAGAATTTGTGATTCTTGCGTGTTTAAAATCTTTTAGCAAGGAATTTCAGGTTCTCTGGGTGATGGAAGTTAGCGGGAGAAAATGAACTTTATATTTTTTAAGGATTTTTTTCTTGGGTAGATTTTACAGTGTTTTTTTTTTTTTAATTTTTTTTCTTCTCTTTCTCTCTTTTATTTTTAACCATTGTTAGTGGCATGATAATTTGAAATGGGAAAATGGAACGTTCAAACTATTTTTCCCCATTGATTCCTATGTAGAATAATATTCTCCACAGTTCAGTTAAAAATAACAAGCTGTATGTTGTTCTGAACTACATATAATCTCCAAGACCATGGTCAGTAAATCACTCAAGAAAATGAAGATTTGAAGCAGAATGGTCTGAAGTCTCTGGGGGAATAAAGAAGCAACCAATTAGCATTTGAAAGCAAGGTCTTTTACTTTTTTAAAAGTCAAGGAGAATCAAAAAGTGATCACTCATCAAGAAGAGTTTGAAGAGTATCTCACCTTTGTTTTATTAGTCCTTTCAAATTTTAAGAATGACCTTTGGTTATCAACTCCAAGAACTAAGGTGCATTTTAACGCACATAGTATTACATTTGGGAACACAGCTACAGTATCTCCTTGAGGAACGCAAGAATAAATAGGACCAGTGTTATTTTTTTACATTCCTAAGTGACTTTTGCTCCATCCACTGAAGGATCTCACAGACAGAAGTGTTAGGGCTGGTTTAGGCAAGTATTCTGATTTATTGAGCAATAAAGTATAGCAATGAAAAAAAAACTTTTCTACATCTTTACATTTTTCAGTAAATTATCAGAACCTACCTCTAATTCCTTAAAATGTATCCCCATAATTAATTCACAACTGTAATTCATAGCCACAGTCCTGATAAGAGCTGGCACAGAGGTCATTTTTATAAGCCTTATTATTAATTTTAGTAACATTTCAGATAATCTTCTTTATATGCTTAATTTGTGAAACATAGAATGTTATCTTTGTAGCTTAAAGTTCAGACTTCTCTACATTTTGTAAATCCCCAAAGATTTGTTTCTTGTTTTTAAATATCAGCACCTTTCTGCTTTCTACTGTTATGTTTCTACCCTCTATGCAGGAGATCTTTTCTTTTAAGTTTCCCACTGTGCTTCCTAATAAAATCAAAAGAAAAAGGTACATCCTTCAGAAAGCATTCAGCTCTCTCTCTCAGAGAAAGTATTTCTCTCTCTAGAAATAGAAAACCTGTCACCTTATTCTTAAAACCTTAGGTCAGGCAGGCCAGTGGCGGAAATAGTGAGTACATTTTCTACGGAGGGTGTAGAGTGGGCTTAGTGAAATTATTAGGCACCTTGTTCTATCTAGATCTCCTTTTAAGGAAGAGACCATCTTTGTTCAGAAAAAAGGCTTGAGACTGTTGAGAGAAAACCTTTTTCTTTACCCACGTAGGTTCCAAGGAACATTTGAGAGCCTGTGCATTAACATGCAATAGGCAGATTAACAATGGGTTAGGGCTTCCAAAAGGAAAGTATGGAAGGGTCTAATTGTTTAACGTTGAAGGGAATAAGAAGTCTTCTTCCTGAAGTTTGCCAGAAACTCCCTCGGAATAGGGTAAGTGGTATTTAGGCTTTCAGGAGGCTCTGATTTAGTCAGTTCAGGAAGTTCAAATAAGATTTTAAATGTTTTCACTTTAAAATAATCTTTGTGCTAAAACTGTGATCCCATCAATATGCTGGCCAAAGTTCGAGTGTGAATCAGAAGAACGTTTAAATTACTTTAGAAATAAAAAGGAATTTGAGGATATAGAGTGCAGAAAGGGAATGAGAGGGAGAAAGAGATTGATTGATTGATTGATTGATTGAGACACCACCATGTGTTAAAAGACCAAGTTCATTTGTTTGTTTGTTTGTTTTCTGGTATCTGCCATGTAGTTTCTGCACCTCATTCCCCACCACCAAGCATATGAACCCACCCAAATACTGATGAAGGCAGTCTAAATTAATAGTTAAGAATACAGACTTCAGGGCGCCTGGGTGGCTCAGTGGGTTAAAGCCGCTGCCTTCGGCTCAGGTCATGATCCCAGGGTCCTGGGATCGAGGCCCACATCGGGCTCTCTGCTCAGCAGGGAGCCTGCTTCCTCCTCTCTCCTCTCTCTGCCTACTTGTAATCTCTCTCTCTGTGTCAAGTGAATAAATAAAATCTTTAAAAAAAAAAAAAAAAAAAATACAGACTTCAGTATCAGACAACACCAGATTCAAATTTCAGTCTTTCTCACTAGTTTGTGAGCTCAGGCACATTATTTATCTATTCTATTCCAAGTTTCAGTTCTCTTATTTATGAACTGGCAGTAACAATACCAGAGCATTCCAAGAACTACGTGAGGTGATGAATGTCAAGTGATAAGAATGAGCACAGACCTCATTATTATTGTTGGTATTTTTATTTGCTTCCTCCCTTCACTTGAAGTATGTTTTGAGTAAAAAAAAATTCTTTGATCTTGAACTCCCTTTATTCTTTCTCATGTCATTGTCTGAAGCTAGTTCTGTCTCCACTCCAACCACTGAAATTGGGTTTCTATCTTGACTTCTCCAAAGAAAGTGCTTTTCAAAAGGTCATCATGATCTCATACTTGACAAATGAGATGGACATTTTCAGGTTTTATCTTTCTGTACCTATTACCTACCATAGAATCCACTGCCAACTTACTTCTTGAAACCCTGTCCTCTCTTGAGTCCTCTAGCAGTGTCTTCTGTTTCTCTTCTGACATCTCTGTTCCTTCTACCTCCTTCACTGGAGTGTCTTCTTCCAGAATTCCATTTTTGACTCTTGCTGTACTTTAAACCTAAATGACTTTGTTAACTTTCTTGAAAATTACAAATAAATTTTTATTTCTAACCCTGGCCTCCCCTTCATACTTTAGATTGATTTATCAAACAAGTGTTGAAGTATTAAATATTCAATAACAAAAACAGAAAATGTGAAAAACAAAAATTAACAACAAAGCATTCATAATTCCTCCATCAAAAACTTACTAAGGGGTGCCTGGGTGGCTCAGTGGGTTAAGCCTCTTTCTTCGGCTCAGGTCATGATCTCAGGGTCCTGGGATCGAGGCCCGCATCGGGCTCCCTGCTCAGCAGGGAACCTGCTTCCCCCTCTCTCTCTGCCTGCCTCTCTGCCTACCTGTAATCTCTCTCTCTGTCAAATAAATAAGTAAAATCTTAAAAAAAAAACCAAAACTTACTAATATTTGGTATCTGTCACTATCTAAACAAAACTAAGTTACTTTACCCATAATAATGGAGAAAATTACGATTTTAAACTCACAGGCCTATTGGACATAAATATACAAAAAACATATGAAAAATGCCTAGCATATAGTAAGTTGTATACAGATGTTTGCTGCCATTATTAATATCATTATTTTTCAAATCTTAAACCACACATTGCTATGGACTGAAAATTCATGTGTGGACACTTAATCCCCCATGCGATGGTATTTTTAGGTGAGGCCTTTGAGAGCATGTAGGACATGAGAGAGATGTCCTCATAAGAAGAGACTCAGAATGATGATCTCGGGGCGCCTGGGTGGCTTAGTTGGTTAAGCGACTGCCTTTGGCTTAGATCATGGTCCTAGAGTCCCAGGATTGAGTTCCACATCAGGCTCCCAACTCCATGGGGAGTCTGCTTCTCCCTCTGACCTTCTCCCCTCTCATGCTCTCTCTCACTCTCTCAAATAAATAAAATCTTAAAAGAAAAAAAAAAAAGAATGATGATCTCTCTGATCTCTGCCAAATGAGGTGGGACAACCAAACTCCTCGTTAGACACTAAATCTGATACCTCATTCTCAGACTTGCTAGCCTTCAGAAGTGTGAAAAATAAGTATTATTTAAACCACTTACTTCATGCTGATTTGTTATAACCTGAATTAAGACACACACACTCACAGGTAGTTTTGTACATTTTCTTCCTATTTAGCAATATATGCATGAATATTCTTAATGTAAATAGTTTTTATACAGCAGATGTGATCAATATCTCCCCCCAGCTACTTGATGAATTATCTTTACACCTGCTTCAAACTTCCATTAATTTATCCACCTTTGTATATAATTTCCAACATGCCAACTGAAACTCAACATTTTTCTATCTCATTCACTGAAATATATAGGAGTGCAAATGAAAACAATGCTTTTAAAGTGATATTTTTAATCTCTCTAGAAGACTAACAAACAAATCAATCCCAAATGTAAAAAATGTTATTCTTGGTTTAAGAAAACAACCTGCGGCCCAGCTCTGAGCAGAGGGCTAGGTGCCAGGGCACGGAGACTCTGAGGTTGATGACCGAATGTGCGGTGTAGTCATTGATCATACAGATACTTTAAAAAAAAAAAAATCTGTGATTGTTGAGTATTTCCTTTGTTTTCAAGTTCTCACTGCAGAAGTTGCAATGAACATTCTTTTAGATACTTACTTGTGCTTATTTATGATCACCCCCTTAGATGTAAAATTACCAGAAGAAATAATATGAAAATTTGAGACATTTGCTTTCCTACTGTGAATTGGTTTTCTTGAAAAGCTGTTGCAATTTTACCTCACATAAGTGGTGTATAAGAAAGCCTGTTTCTTCACATGTTTGTTGATAAATATTAGCATTCTTTTTAATCTTTGTCAATCTGATGAGCAATAAATAAAATAACTCATCTTACTTTAATTTTTTTATTTTCCAATGGTGTGTTAAGAAAACAAAAATAAATAGTTCACCCTCAGTGTTTGCTCTTGAATTTTGTCCCTTTAAACTTTAACCTTAAAGATGATGATAATTTTAGTGATTACAATTACTTCCAATAAATATAATTTCCCTTTTAACTGATTATATGGGTCACAATATGCAGGAAAAAAAAAGAAAGTACACATTTTCATGCTTCTATTAAATTTGAATTCGTATTAATTTTGTATTCAGTACTGTTAGGTTTTTACAAAATACTACCTTTGATTCCATATTGAACATTCACCTTGAAGATTTTAGTCTATTGATTGAAAGTTTTAATTCCTGGGCACCTGAGTGGCACAGTCGGTTAAATGTCTGCTTTCGGCTCAGGTCATGATCTCAGAGTCCCCGGGATTGAGTCCCATGTCGGGCTCCCTGCTCAGTGGGGAGTCTGCTTCTCCCTCTGCTTCTGCCGTCCCCTCTCCCACTCTCTGTTGCTCTCTCTCAAATAAATATTTTTTTAAAAAAGGAAATTTAATTCCATTAATAGAATTGTGATACATACCCTAAATAAAAAACTTTCATGGAGAGTCTCAGAAGTCCATACTCTTCTAAAGACTGACACCTCCGGGCGCCTGGGTGGCTCAGTGGGTTAATGCCTCTGCTTTCGGCTCAGGTCATGATCTCAGGGTCCTGGGATCGAGGCCCGCATCGGGCTCCCTGCTCAGCGGGGAGCCTGCTTCCCCCTCTCTCTCTCTGCCTGCCTCTCTGCCTCCTTGTGATCTCTCTCCCTCTGTGAAATAAATAAATAAAATCTTTAAAAAAAAAAAATTTAAAAAAAAAAAAAAAAAAAAAAGACTGACACCTCCCCTGAGGGTCTCCAGGATATATGGCATAGCATTACATCACTTCTCACTAAAAACTTACAACCTCACATTCAGTATATCCTTGAACCCCATTAGCTCTACCTTCAAGAGCTACTGACAATCTGATTATTTCTCATCAGCTCTATTTTCCTACCAAGTTATGATCAGCTCACTGGTTTACTGCAAAGGACTCATAATTGATCTCCTAGCTTCTGTCTTGTTCCTTCCAATCTATCATCAGTAGTAACTGTCAATTGTCTAGTAAACTGTTAAACATATTAGGTCATGTCCCTCCCCTGCCCAGGACCCATCTGGCTGCCCAACTCAGTGGAATTAATAGCTAGAGTCATTATGAGTTTAAAGGCCCTGTTTAGGCTCCATCTGGCACCCACCCACTACTTCTCAGACATTTCCTATCTGACTCTAGCCCCCTGGGTTCCTGCCACACTAGTGTCCCTCTTCTCTCCAGCATGTCAGAGAAATACCTGCCTCACACATTTGCACTTACTCTTTTTTCAGTCTGGAATGCTCTTTCTACAGAGGCTCTTCCTGATTGAAGGTACTACCTTTTCTCACGTGCTTTTTGTTCTCATTATTTGACTAATTTTCCCCTATGGTATTTATCATCACCTGACATAACATCTACAATACTTTATTTATTGTCTCTTGCTCCCATTATGATATAGGTCTAGAAAGACTGAGATGTCTGTTTCTTGTTTCTTTTATTCTCTAGCATGTTCTTAAAGCCCAGCATTAACACTCTTTTGAATGACTAAAAAAAAAAAAAAGCTGAACTTCTGCTATTTTCCTGTAAGTAATGTAATTTGGGTTAAAAATACCACTAGTCAGTAGTGCCTGAGTGGCTCAGTTGGTTAAAGCATCTGACTCTTGATTTCTGCTCAGGTCCGATCTCAGGGTTGTGAGATCAAGCCCTCCACAGGCCTCAATGCTGGATGTGTCTGCTTAAGATTCTCTCTCTGCCCCTCTCCACAACCCTGCTCACTCTCATGCGCTCTCTCTCTCTCTCTCAAAAAACAAAAAACAAACAAAAAACACTAGTCAAAAACATGCCAAGTTTAATTTTATATGGCTTTTACTATTTTCTGATATTTAATTAGTGTTTGTTTGCATTTATTAAATGCTTTTATGCCCTGTTGGAAAACGAGTTTTCTAAGGTTCTGCTGACATTTATTAACATTACTGTTCTTTGCAATATTTTAATAGGAACATGATATATCAACCAGAGAGTTTGTAGATAACATCATTCTGAAGTCAAATATTACCAAGTCCTTCAGTTTAATATTTTTGTAGACTTCTTACATTTGGTATACCCACTCACTTCTTGCAGTTGCAATATGCTATATCTCAAAACATGTTCTTGATACTTTTTCTTGGGATAACTGCACTTATGAAGTACTCTGCACTGAGTAAACTTTTAACAGTATTTATAGAATAGAATTGACTCTTGCATGTGGCTATTCACTTAGGTGTTAAGTTGAGCAAAATAATGAAGACTTGGGCCAAACAAACAAACAAAAAATATTATCTGGTAGTCAGAAGGCAAACTGAGAGTCTGGTATTTCTAAGTTTGTATATGATAATCATATGGGCCATAAAATCTTAGTCTCCTAAAATGTATTTTCAAGTGCATGCTAGGGAAAATCAATAAATGAGAATTAATGTACTTAGGATTTTTGAGATTGCATATTGTCCTTGGTAACCTTGTATTCCCTGTTACCACATTCAATATTTCTTTCAGATTCTTATGAAAACAAAGTGAACACTTTTTTGTTTCATTTTGCCACTCTCCATTTAGCCTGTAAGTCACTAAGATGTAACCATTTCATGATTTGAAAGCAATGTATAAAATCAAGTACTTTATTTTTTAAAATGAATTACTTTGGATACTGATAGCCTTAACTTTATGTTCAATTTAAAATATTTTTTGTCATTTAAATAATTATTTACAAAATAGGAATCAGAAATAATAAGATATGGTTTTAGGAAGTTAGGATGGCTTTTTTTTTTTAAGATTTTATGTATTTGTCAAAGAGAGAGAGCTCACAAGCAGGGGGAACGGCAGGCAGAGGGAGAAGCAGGCTCCCCACTGAGCAAAGAGCAAAGTGTGGGACCCCATCCCAGGACCCTGGGACCATGACCTGAGCCGAAGGCAGGTACTTAACCGACTGAGTGACCCAGGCATCCCTAGAATTGCTTTTTAAAGTTACTTCTATGATTTATAACTTGAACGTTGCCTGATAAAAATACTTCACAAGGATTTTGAAAGATACGTTTAGTGTGATATTTTCTAAATATTTGCTCCTCCATAAAATCTTTTTGCAAAAGCTTCTTTAAAGACATTTTCATTGCATAGCCCTGTGACTGCTTTTCTTCTCCCCATGTAACTCAAATATTCTTTTCCTTTACACTACACAGATTGTTTATTCCTCTGTAGATGTTGTTCATGTTTGTTTCACTATCCTGGTATGTTGATATGTTTTTAATAACAAATTCCATACCATTAGCCTTTGTAACTTAGAGAAGTTTCAGATGTCTGTATGTGGCCTATAAAAAATAACGATGCCTTTCCAAGGAGAATGGTGGTCATCAGTTTTGCCCATATCAAAATGGAATGTGTCATCCTTAAACAAAATATAAACCCATACTGTGCATAAAGACAACTCTTCTTTGTTTCAGCCAGGAGCATGTTTTATGAGGAAAAAAAAATTTAAACAGGCCATTAAGAAATATTCTTGTTCCCTTTTTAATGTCTTTGAGCTGCACATGTGAACAGAATTGTAAGGAGTTTCTAGTGGCTCATTCCTAGTTTTGGCCATCCTGGTGTTCTGTGAAGTTGTGCATATTAAAACCTTTAAACAGCTCTCAGTAAAGCCTTGGCAATAGAGCTTGTCGCTTGAACCTATCAGAAACGTCAGATGCTTTTTTCCAACTCTATCACTAGCAAACAATATTGCATAGTTATTAAAATACGGGAATTAACTACAAAATCTGCAAGAGGCAAACAGTGTTGTAAATCAACTAAGCAATTAGCATGAGATTTTTTAAGTGACTGAATACAAATTCCGAATTATGAAGTTATTATCTAATAACCCAACAAGTGATGTGAATAAATCCTTGCTAATATGAAAATTATCAAACCACTGAAATACTCTTTTCTACAAGCAGGTCTGTGGATCCTCATGCTAATGCACTTAGATTGATAAACTACAGGCATTCTGTGAAAGCTTTGTTTATTCCAGTTGCTGAGGATTGTGCTTAGAAAATCTGTCATCCAAATGATCAGCAAATCGAAATCTGCAATTTGTTTTCTCTTAATAGGCAGACAGGTTTTCACCAGCTTCAACTCAGTTCTATTAATACTCTTTGAAACTAATTGCTGGAAAATGAATTTTAAAGGCAGGATTTTATCATTTCTTTCCTCTTCTCCCACGCCCCCACCCTGCCATCTGTATAATAGAAGACTCAAAGCCACCTATATACACTTTGGAAACATATGTTAAATAGGCACAGGCTATAATTCATCTGCATTGTTGCAAAGGACCCCTAGACCTTGCTTCTGCCACAATTTATTCTATACTCTGTTCTCAAAATTACTTTCTGATTATGCTATTTCCCTTCCACAAAGTTCCAGGTCCCTGCTAAATAAAAGGCAAAAACCTAATATGGCTTCAATCCCCTCCATTATCTGGTCTCACTTAACATACTTTTTCTTTATTTTTGTTTATATTGCAACATTACACCCATTCAGACAAACTCTCAGACCATTAATTAATGAAAAATAAAGTAACAACCAGGCAACCACTGTCCAGATCAAAAAACAGAAGGCTAAACAAACAAACAACAAAATAGAAAGCTGTCATCACCACAGGAGCCAGCTTTCCTTATGCATCTTTCTGATCATATCTTCCCCAGCATCTCAGAGCTAATCACCCAGAGGTGATCAATTCTCTCATTTTCTTTATTGTATCTCTACCTGCATGTGAATCCTTAAATACACAGTTAACTTTACCTGTTTATGAATGTTACAAATGTGGAATTGATTGTTTTCTTCAAGTAGTGCTTTTTTCACCCAATATTATTCTTTTAAAAGTCCATTTGTGAAATTGTGTATACTCCAGTTTCTTAAATTTTAATCTGTTCATTATTACATTGTATCCATATACCACAGGAGATTTATCTTTTCCACGTTGAAGGACATTTGTATTTTTAATTTTTCCAGATTTAGGCTATTATGCACAATGTTGCTATAAACATTCTTGGGTATATATTTTGGTATCCAAGATTCTCTAAGTGTTCATACCCAAGGAGTGAAATGGTTGCAACATTGCCGTACATATCTTCATGCTAGATAAATATTTATGTAACACTCAAAAACAGGCACATCTAATCTGCCTATAAATATCTCCATTTTCTGCTAGATATGTCAAGATGTTTTCTAAAGTGTTGAACCAATTTAAACATCCAGCAATAGTGAATGACAACTCCTGTTTCTTCATATCCTTAGCAATATTTGAGATTATCAGACTACCTCTCTTTCTGCTTCTCATCTCTTTACTTTTGTTTAGGCTTTTCTAGTTGTTTATTCCTTTGTACCATGGATATTAATTCTGAACTATTACAGGTCACTAATTCTCTCTTTGTCTCTTTCTAATCTTCTGATTAACTCAGTTATTAAATTCTTAACTTCGGACATTCTCTTTACTGATTCTTAAATTTCTGTTTAGTTCTTTGCAAATTGTGTAATGACACTTCCTGTGGTTTCCAATTTCCTGTCAATTTGTCCCAGATTTCTCTTAGTATAGTAACATCGTTTTTATAATATGCATCTGAAAATTTCAGTGTCAGAGTTTTCGAAAGATCTATTTCTGCCATTTGTATATATGAAATAGAATTTCCTTTTACATGATATCTTTGACTTTTGTTTTGAACATTGTTCAAACAATTACTTGAAGGAATACTGTCAGAACTAAAATGCAGACACTTTCTCCAGAGACTATTGTGGATTTATTTATTTTTTCTGTCAGGCATCTGGAGTCTCTTCCAGTCTCATACCACTTTAAATTGCATTAAAATTTGAGATGAATTATGGAGACCTAGGTTTTTTTTCTTGAATGTCTATTTATATTTATTTAAAAGTAATAACAACAAACCTACTGGTTAATGTAGACAACTTAAAAAATACTGTATTTTTTTATTATTATTTGCCCCAGGGGTACAGGTCTGTGAATCATCAGGCTTACACCTTTCACAGCACTCACCAAAGCACAAACCCTCCCCAATGTCCATAACCCATCCACCCTATCCCTACCCTCCCACCCCCCAGTAACCCTCAGTTTGTTTTATGAGATTAGNATTTGCCCCAGGGGTACAGGTCTGTGAATCATCAGGCTTACACCTTTCACAGCACTCACCAAAGCACAAACCCTCCCCAATGTCCATAACCCATCCACCCTATCCCTACCCTCCCACCCCCCAGTAACCCTCAGTTTGTTTTGCGAGATTAAGTGTCTCTTATGGTTTGGAAGACCTAGGTTTTAATCCAAGGGTTGGAAAATTTGAGGTCCAAAGAGATAAATTTGAAGTAAAATGATTTATGACCTTCTGTTCTGTAACTTACTGTGTGATCTTAAGTTGAAACTTTTTTCCCTAATTTTACTTATCGGTTAAAATAGTACATAGCTAGTAACCCCCAAAATGATGGTTTTCTTTACTTTTCTTTTCTTTTTTAATAGTTTCCATTGTGTTTCTCTGGTGTTTTGTGGGTAATAGTTACGGTGTGTGTTGCTTTGATTTTATGTTGTATTTTTTGAGTATGTGGCTTTTTCCAAACTATGATTATTTTGGAAATGGTGGCCATGACTTTCTACGACATTGAGTATAGTGGGTACTACCCTCACGATATCGAGTGTAGTAACTTGATCCCATAGCTGCTCAATTCATGTTAAATAGGTAAGTCAATAAATGAATAAATTTTGGAAATAGGTACATAGATAAAAGTGATTCAACCAAGTTCAGTATTGCCTTAAGGAAGGGAAAATATCTTTTGTACTATAAGTCCTAGACCTTCAATCTAATTTCTAAAGCATAACTGGTCTGAGGTTGGATTTACAAAGAGCAATCCAAATCTGTTAAAGAGCTTAAAAATAAAGCCTAAAAACATCTATTCAGAAGAGAAGTGATAGGATGTAATAAAAGTTTATTTTGGTCATAAATTTTAAAAATCATGTTCATTAATAATTCATCACTCCTCTGTAAAAGAACCATTAGGATAGCCATTTCTACTGTAGACCTTTAATCAATTCTAGCTGACTTTTCTAGAAACAGATTTTGGCAGCCAAACTTTGAAAGGATCCATTTGCCTGGGCATTGACTTATAATATTGGAATTAAAAATAATTTTGAGAGGAAAATATAGCATGTTAAGGAAATATAATTTAGCATATTCAACAACTGTTTTAAAGAGATAGGAGTAAAAATTTAAAAAACAACAGCATTTCATACCAAAGCATACATGGGATAATATTTTGCCATAGATCTTTTCGTTTTGCAATACATTTAATTAGTATTCTTAGTTAAGTATCATCCTGAAGAGTAGTATTCAGCTTTCTGTTTATTAAATTGCTGTTTAACTTTAGAGGTTTATTAGATTTTGAAGACCATGGATAAATAGAGAATACGTATGGTCCAAAATTACTGGTAAAGGAATCAATCAAATAAGATCTTTCATGAATCATCTTTACTTTCATTTGTCAATAAATAAATGTTTAAAATATAGACTAATTCTAACTCTAAAATTCCAGAATTCCCTACTGTTATTTGCGTGCTTCTAAATATGGTCTTCTTCTTGGAATTTATTTAATTCATTCTGATTCTAATGACCTCATGGCCTACTTCAGAGTATTTGTACATTGCATAGTCTGTATTTTGGCTAGGTCTGTATTTTGTCCATACAACTGAATGTTTGGTAACAAATTCTGCCAATTATCTGAAAGATTACTATACATTTTAAAATATATAAATATTTAGAATCATCAAGATGTTCTGTATTTTACACATAATATTAAAGGATTGATTGAATTTTTACTTTTGTCTCATTTGATATCATTTAGATTAAACCAATCAGTATTACTTGAAATTTTTATCCATTCCCAAAACCTCTCTTCTATTGATCTACCAATCTATCAGCATTAATTAGCATCAAATACTATTGCAACAGAAAAACATTCAGGAGCTTGACAACAAAAAAAAATTGAAACTTCTTTTTTTCTTACGTTCTAGAACCCTAGAAAGTTACAGTCTGGTATAGCATTTCACATCTCAAGGGCATAGACTTCTATCTTGTTTCTCTACTCTGTGTGCTTTAAAACAGTTACCAGAGCCCCAGCAATTATGTGTCCATTCCAGCTGGAAAGAAGGAGAAAAGATGAAAGAACAGTTGCACAAAGTACCTGCTTACATTGCATTGGTCAGAATTAGTCACATGGTCTCACGTTGCCTAAAAGGAGACTGGATTGTCTTTATTCTCAGGTGCTAATATAAAAAGATAGATGATAGATAGATAGATAGATAGATAGATAGATAGATAATCAATATGCATATACATATACATATTTAGTGAGGAAGAGAACAGCTACTGGGGAAGAAATAGCAGTCCTTTATCTATTCCTCCTCAATAGACTCCTTTATCTATTTATTTACTGATTTATTTTACTCTGAGCTAAGATATAAACAGTTGACCAAGACCAAATTTTTAAAAAGAGAAAGCATCACTAGTTTAGAAAACCAAGATTTAAAAAATACTACAAATACCACAAAATCAACATAGGTGTAGATGAGCATCAAACTTAGAACTGATTTTATGGGTGTCCAAAGTGAAAAGGAATACCAAAATAATGAGTCATCTTATTTTAATTATTTAGAAGTGGACATTACTGAAGCAAAATGAAGCCCTCTTGGCTATGAACAATTCAAAAATTTATCTCATGGTAATTTTTAGGGGAAAACTAAATGTTAAGGTGGACAATATTGCTATAATAGATGAAGTGATTTTATAAGTCACTTACTTCGGATCTTTGACTAAATGCCAAAGTAAAGTATTATTTTACATCTCAATGAAGGTTCATCTGTGAGTCTCTAAGGAAAAATGATCCAAGGATAAAATCTTTGGGTTTTCTGGCTTAAATCCAGAATAGATTTTAGCCTGCCTGGAGGACTAGATAGACATATATGTATATGAATGGCTATCTGTAAATATTACTGTTCTGAGAGGTTTCTAAACAAGTTTAGGAAATTAAGGAATAGAATATCTAGTTTTCTATAGTCTGCCAGCCTGTTTCAAACCAATTGAGCTTTCTTAACACCAGGTGTTCTAAAAAGTGAAAGGAGCCTATTTGTTAACTATAAAAGGACAAAAACACAACATGATAAAAGAGGTAGAAGCAGAAACCAATTTGCCAAATTTACTAAATTACACGGTTTACCAAAAACTTAAGTGAATTTCTCATAGCAATGGTAGAGAAGCTATTTTTGCAATGGTTATATCTTCAAAATTATTTATCAAATAAATTTGAGTAAATATTATAAATTTTAGTTAAATTATATGTTCTTAGTTTTTTTGTTCTTTTCAGGGAGTTTATGTAGAGTATATCTAATAAAATATTATTTTACATATTTTTGACATATATAGATAACAATTGCCTTTGGATACAGTAAATTTATGGTTTTTTAAATATAATTTTATTATTCCTGAATCGTAGATTGGTCCTACAGTGACAAGAAAAATGAATTCATGGCCCCTGAAGTTTTATAGTCACTTTCATCTAATTTTTGTTATAGCAGTAATTAAATGAGAGATGAAAAGAAATTCAGTGATTAAACATTATTCAATACTATGACACATTAATAACGCATAAGTTATGTTTCTAAGTTAATTCTCTCAAAGTTCAAAAGCAATTTTTAGGCTGTGTCTAAGCAAAACTCTTTAAAGAATTAATTTTTGCTTTTAGGGAGCACTATAGATTGACATCAAGGATTTCTCTTATTTCCATATAGGAAGAACCTTTTGTAATGGTCTCTGAAAATGTCTTGGGTAAGCCGAAGAAATACCAGGGCTTCTCCATTGATGTTTTGGATGCCTTATCTAACTACCTGGGTTTTAACTATGAAATTTATGTTGCACCGGATCACAAGTATGGAAGCCCACAAGAAGATGGGACATGGAATGGCTTAGTAGGAGAACTAGTCTTTAAGGTAAGCATTTATTTATCTATCTATCTACCTATCTAACCATCACCAGAGACTGAACTATAACTCCTGGAAGCTAATTTCATATAAAATAAGTGCAAGGCAGAGGATTAGGTGATGATGTTGAATGCAAAAGTTCGCAAAAGTTGCTGCCAGTACTATTTTATGAGCTTTATGTAGAGAAAAACTGATGAGAAAAATAAAAGTAAATGTTAAAATATTTCATATAATAGAAAAGTAATTATAAAAAGGGCTTACTTTGGGGTGCCTGGGTGGCTCAGTGGGTTAAGCCTCTGCCTTCCGCTCAGGTCATGATCTCAGGGTCCTTGGATTGAGCCCTGCATTGAGCTTTCTGCTCAGCAGGGAGCCTGCTTCCTCCTCTCTCTGTCTGCCTCTCTGCCTACTTGTGATCTCTCTCTCTCTGTCAAATAAATAAGTAAAATCTTTAAAAAAAGGCCTTACTTTTGCCAAATTTACACTCCAAACATTTTGTCAGTATATGATACAAGATGAAATCACAATGTAATTTACAAACATGATTTGTATCATTGTTTTCTTTTAAAAATACAATGTTAATTTGCAAAAAAAAACCCCAAAACAATTAGGGACTAATCATTTAGTTTCAGGATCTAAGTAAGGTAGATCTATCCTTACTGATATATTTCTCCTTGATCTTTAATTTTTCAAAGAGTGCTTAAACTGCTTTATTTGTTTATCTCTATTTCTTGTCAGTTTTTGATTCATTTTTTGAATCTGTTATTAGGTGCCCACACATTTATAATTATTATGTCTTCCTGATGAATTTTTGAATAGTTGGGTTCAGGTTTATAATTCACTATTTGATTTATGTATGTTCCATTTTTCTCTCTGTTCTTTCTTCTTTTGCCTCTCTTTTGGTTAATTGAATATTTTTCATATTTGACTTTATTTCTTCTTTTGATTTTTTACTGCATCTCTTTGTATTTCTGTTTGTGTGGTTAGTATAGAGATTAAAATATGTGTACTTATCACATACTATCTAGTTTAATATCATACCACTTCACATTTTTAAAAAGATATAGATTTGTAGCAATATAATTTCATTTATACAACCCTATCCTTTATGCTATTGTGGTCATAATAATTATTATTTCAGAGTGCCATAGTAAAATGTAGTAGTTTTTTAATTTAAACTTTCAGTTCTCTTTTATATATATAAAGAGAAAAAAAGTTTCTGGTATTTAACCATTTATCCACTATTTCTGAGGTTTTTCACTTAGTTTCACATTTCTGTTCTCTTACCTTCCATCATTTACTTTAGAAGAACTTCCTTTGGAATGTATTGAAGTGTAGCCCTATAAGTGCCTCTTGCCTTTTTTTTTTTTTTCCTTTAAAATGTCTGTATTGCCCTCAGTTTTGAATGACATTCTTAATATGTATAAAACTCTGAGTTGAGAGTTTTTCTTAATGTGAATCATTTTAAAGATGTCTTTCTGTAGTCTTTTGCCATATATTGCCTCTGAGGAGAAGTCAGACATCATTTGTACTTTTGTTCCTTTTTTTAGTGTGGGGTGGCTTTTTTACAATTCTTTTTTTCATTTTTGATGTTTTGATGTATAACTATGATCTGCCTACATGTGGTTTTCCTTGTATTTATACTCCTAGGGATTCACTGAGTTTCCAGGATATTTCATAAAATCTGGTAAATGTTGGCAATTCTTCTATAGTACTTTTTTTTACTCTTTTCTGTTTCTCCTCTCACTTTAAGGCTTAGAGAATAGTCAAGTTAAACCTCTTAATATTCTCTCTAAGTCACTAAGGTGTTATTTAATTTCTTAAAATATTCTTACTCTCTGACTTTTACATTAAATCATTTATCTTGATCTATTTTCAAGCTTATTGATTCTTCTGCAATCTCCAATTTTCTGCTAAGTTCATGTGGTACCTTTATTTATTTTAGGTAGATTAATTTCCAGTCCTAGAATTTCAGTTTTTTAAAAATAATTTCCATTTCTCTTCTGAGATTCCACATCTTTTTATGATCATCTTTTCTTGTAAATCCTTCACCATATTCATAATAGGTGCTGCAAAGTCCTTGTCTGCTGTATTTTCAACATCTTTGCCATCTCCAGATAAATTTATGTTCACTGCTTTTTCTATTAATCATAGATCACATTTTTCTAGTTCTTCTCATTTCTGTTTTATCACATTTTATTGAATACTGACCATTGTGGTTGATACATTATGAAGACTTGAGATTATGTCTCTGAGATTGCATATTCTGAAGAGGATTGATTTTTGTTTTAGTGGGTAGTTACTATAGGTTTCCCCTGAACTTGTGGAGGTTTGGTTTTATATGTTGTTAAATCAGGTCTTTTTTATTTTCTTTAGTTTTTAGGGAAAATCAATTGGTTTTAGCAATCCTTATGTTCTTAAGCATAGCCTTCTGGAGTTTCTATGAAAAGCCTGTGGTTTTCATCAAACCCTTGTGACTTAGAGGGACGCAAAATTTTATCTCTCCCTGTCATAAGCAGTAATTATAATCTTTGTTCAGCTCTTTTAGTCTTCTGGTTGTTGCTTTCTGCTGATTTTTTAAAAAGTCATCCTCATGCATGTGCAGTTTAGGAGTCAACCAAGGACTTGAGGGAAGCTTATTCACAAATTTTTGGCTCATTCTTCCATGACTCCCTCCTGTCTGTGATTTCCCTTTTAATTTCTGGCCACCCTGGCTGCCTCAGACTCCATCTCCTGACACTTAAAGCTAATAAGACTCTGACTTTTGGGCGCCTGGGTGGCTCAGTGGGTTAAAGCCTCTGCTTTCGGCTCAGGTCATGATCTCAGCGTCCTGGGATCGAGGCCCGCATCGGGCTCTCTGCTCAGCAGGGAGCCTGCTTCCTTCTCTGCCTGCCTCTCTGCCTACTTGTAATCTCTCTCTGTGTGTCAAATAAATAAATAAAATCTTTAAAAAAAAAAAAAAGACTCTGACTTTCTGTTTGAGCTCTAGTACCTCTTGTCATCTAAAGAGGTGGGTCTTCAATAAATAAACCATATAAAAGTGGATCTCACCTAATGCAAATTACCATTTTTCAAGAGTCAGATACCCATCAGTTTCTTCCTGCTTTTGGTTTATCTCCAGTCCTTTTAACTTGTGTGTTTTAAAATTTGATACAGATTTTATAATTGTTATTTTTTGTTGGGTTTATCCAGTAAAAACTATGTGATCATTGCCAGAACTGGAATTATTTCTGAAATACTTAAACATATTCAGAAAGCTAAAGGATCTGAATAAGTTGTTTCCAAGACATGGGAAAGAGAAAAAAAATAAGATGTTTTGAAAGTAGTGGTAAGAAAAGTAATAATGTCAGTTTTATATCTGTTAAAATATTACTATGTTTTATTTATTAAACCAATTACAGATGGAATCTTATTTGAAAAACATTAATATCAATATTTTCAATAAGAGGGAATGATCAATTCTCTTTCCTCTTACTAAAACTATGATAATTTATCTTATATTCCTCTATTAAAAACCCACAAACTTTTGTATTCTGCCTTTGTATCTCTGAGAGGTCCTACCTGATCTGAACCAAGATAAGCAATTATGTTACAACAAAGGATAAAGAAAAGTACAGGCACTATTAAAAGGCAAAATTGCTTTATAGAGAATGGATAAAATTCTTAATGAGTTATTTTGCTAACAAACTCCATTTGCTAAATGCAAGTTGATGATAAAAAAGCATGAGAATTAGTCTAATGTTGATGCTGTTTTTAGACTTGTGGGCTTGCTCTAGTTACATTCTTGAGACTTTCTTTCTCATCTTTGAAGTGAGGAATACAAGAATGTTAATGTGAAGATTACTTAAAACTATAACTTAGAACACTTTAAGAGTTTATTATATAACAATCACACATAAGCAATGGTATGCTAGTCTTCATTAACATTCAATTTAATTGTTTTCATTTTCATGCAAGGGCATGCCATTACTGTATGATAACTTAAAGTTCAGTGCAGTTCTTTTAGAAAGCAAAAATTTAGGCTTAAAGAAACAACTGACATATGATTTTTACCCAGAAAAGTTATAGCTCTGTTTATTGCAACTAGATTTTTATTTTATTTACAGAGATATCTGGTCATTCTGACGAGGCTCTGAGAAATATTCAGGTATTTCTCAGATGCAAAAGAATAAGTCTTCCTAAAAGTTTGTGGGAGAAAGCAAAAACAGGAAAAAAATCAAGAAAATGTGGTGTCATGAAAGCCGAGGGAAGACATTTTAAGGAGGAAAGAGCAGTCAGCATTATAGAATGACTGCCAAAACATTGAGGGTACATAACATTTTCCTTAAATTTATTACTTATTAATAGAAATGTAAATTCTAATTTTCAGAAATTAAAAATGTGAATTCAATTATACAAATGATAATTCAGTAAAATATCATAAGGTGATTTAGATTATCCAACAAGATTCATCATATTGAAATTTTCTTCAGGATTATTTACCCCTGTAAAGCAAAACAACTTTGTTGAAATGGCATAATAATGTTATGACAGAGCTCCAGAAAAATGAGAGTATTACTGTTATATACTTTCTGCTAATGTAGACATTTTTTATGAATCTGAGTATATTTTAAATAACAGTAAACATAGCTGACCCTTAAAGAACATAGGTTGAACTGCAGGAATCCACTTAATTGTCTACCTTCCTAAGAGAAAACTAAAACTAAAAGAATGTTTCTAGGAGTCTGTCATGATGATTATGGACAGACTATCATGTTACAAAAGAGTCAAAGAGGAAACATGGAAAGTTTCTGAGGTATTTGATTTTTCCAAGGGTGGCACTCATGTTTCAGAGTTGGGTTGATCTCATGTTAAAGGGTTTTTCTATTAAAACCAGAAGTCAAGTGTTCAGTACATAACATAATTTTTAGAGAAGAATGTACAGCTAGAGAGAGAAAATAATTCCATAAATATATATTTGAAGTCTATTTTAAAAACTAAGAATGTTCCTCACATTGATGGCTGGTATCAAAACATGAAGATACAACAAGCATTGGTGAGGATGTGGAAAAAAAAGAAACAACTTGTATGCTGGTGGTGGGAATGTAAATTGGAGCAGCCACTGTAGAAAACAGTAGGGTAGTTCTTCAAAGAATAAAAAATAGAAATATCATATGATCCAGTAATTCTACCACTGGGTATTTACCTAAAGAAAATGAGCACATTTGAGCAGCTCGGTGGCTCAGTCAGTTAAGTGTCTGCCTTCAGCTCAGGTCATGATCTCAGAATCCTGGAATGGAGCCCTGTGTCAGACTCCCTGCTCAGCAAGGAGTCTGCTTTTCCCTTTCCCTCTGCCCCTCCCCTTGCTCCTACACACTCTCTCTCCCTCTCTCTCAAATAAATAAATAAAATATTTTTTAAAAAGAAACTGAAAACATTAACTTAGAAAGATATATGCACCCCTGTATTTATTGCAGCAATATTTATAGT
>LNAC01000631.1:1128-91446 GCA_002007465.1 Ailurus styani
TGATACTACTTGTATGAATGAAATTTTAAGTTATTCAAGGACTTTTCACTGTATACTTTCTCTTCCACATTCTGTATAGTGCCAGGAACTCTGTGGGTGTTTAATAAGGATTAATTGGTGTCAATGGCAATAAAGACTTCTATTATCTCCTTGAATATTGATAACATTAAAAGTGTGATGTTTAAATAGATCTAGCTTTATTTATAATTTCTAACAGTGACCAGGTGATTTAATATAAAACAGATTTTTCAAGTAAATGAAAGTAGAAAGTTAGCATAGAATAAAGTAATTACTATACTGTAGCATAGTCTTAATAAATTGAAGTTACAATTATCCAGACCAATGCTCGGTGAAGGATATTTGGTAGGCATTTACGGATAACCATCAGGAAAATCTATTTATGCAAGGTGTAATAGCATAGAAGAAAGTCAATGTGGTAAAAAGAACACTGGACTTGGAACCAAACTGATTATAGTATCAGCTCCATTATTTATAATTGAAACACCTAGATCATATTATTTAGGTTTTAGACATATTTATTTACATATCAATAATGGAAATAATCACACCAAACCTCATAAATTTATCTTTATGTCTCAATAAATTAAATAGCAGATTACCAAATGAATAAAAATATCCAGCTACATTAAAAGATAACTGGGGGTTTTATTAAGATTCTAAAGAAAAGCAACAAGGTCTCCGAGGATAAAGAGGGTTAGGGCTTGGTAATTGACAGGTAAGGTAAAAAATCGTTGAGAAAAAAATATTGTGAATACTCTAAGAATTGAAGGGTAAATAAAATGAGTCAGTCATTAAAAAAAAAAAAAACTGCATGTACAACTTTCCAAACAACATAAACAGCCAGCTAATGGACAAAGGGAAGAAGGGCTTTACCTAATTCAGGAACAGAGTATGAAGAGTATTAGGATAAGAGTTTAAGGAGGTAGGACAGGGAAGTCTAAGAAGGACTTTTCAGAGAAGACAGGGCAAACAAGACTAAGATGGTGTGAATGATAAGCTAGGAAGAAAACTTAGAAATCAGGCCAAGAGATGAAATGAGACAAGACAAACATTTCTTTGAAGATGTTGCTATGAAGATCAATAGTGACATTGATAAAAACAGCTCAGGAGAAGTACTGCGGATATATGGAACATTCAGTTATTTAAATAGTGAATGTGGTAAATTTCCTCTGAAATTATGCAGAAAAGACTCAATATACAATAAGTAGAAGTTGCAATTAAAATTCAACAAAATTCTATTAAATGCATAACTGATGAGAAAGTGTATCATTGCAAGAAAGTAAAGAATATCCCAGAACTACTAACTGGAAGTTGATGTTTGAGCCATTTAGGGATAGACTTGGAGGTTGAATTTGGCTTTTTTTTTTTTTGTAGTCAAGAGGCCTTGAATTTTGCAGCAATTTGGTCAGACAGATGAAGTGAATCAAAGCAGGAGGTGGGAACGAAGATTACAAAATAAAAACTCAACTTTCCAAAGCCACAGTAATTACTGAAAGACGAAACTGACCCACAGAGACAGGAAAACAGCAGAGATCTTGTTATCTTTGAGGTCTTCAGAACATATAAAAATTGTTAATATCTGTACGTGAGCACTATTTTAATACTTTGGGTGGGATGGGAAGAGGCCAGATGCAGATCAATAGAGAGAAAGCGGAACAAATGTTCTAGTTTTGTTCCTCAGAGTGCTCCAGGGAGTGCACAGAAGACTACACAGGACCAGTTAGGGGGAAGTCCTGGAACTGTTCACAAAGCAGAGGGAGAGAGAGCTGTGACCACATGTCTTTACTGTGGTTTTGGTAAGAAAGAAGGGGTGAGGCAGGGTAAGCCCATTGAACATTGGCTAATTTGAATTATTTTGGGGCACACTGGGGCATAAAGTTTCCCTTTCTCTCTGTTACTTGAGCTTAGGGCCCTGGGGGCAGGAGTATTGTGGCCTGAGTGTGAGAATCCAATAAGGGAGGTAGTTGAGAGTATGGATTTAATTAGCTGCTGGACTTAGAGATTCTACTGGCCTCTAGCCAGGGCCTCAAAACTGAGTCAAGGCAGTATCAAAAACAAAAACAAACAAACAAACAAAAAAACTATAAGCACAAAGTACAAGTAATAAAAGTTCATTATGATATCAAGAAATTGAAGAGCACCAAGGACAAAAACAAAATCTCACATGCACCCAGAGAAGAAACAAGAAGAATTGCAAGAATAATATTTATATTACTTGATACTTTGCAATAGGAATATTATTAACTAGAAAAAATGAAACTGTGTCTCTAAAGTACTAAGAAAAAATAACCCTTTTTCTGCAATTCAGTGGGCAGTTAAACTAAATTACAAAGCAAATAAGTATATGAGCTTATATATGAGTCTGTACTTATAAGTCAGACACTTTGTTTTAAAATATTACATACAAAAAACAAAACAAAAACACCAAAAAAAAATCCCACAAAAAATTACATATACTAACTTAATTGGTCTCTACAAGAATCCTATGAAATAGATTATATCAAGTATCTGACTTTCCAGATTAAAACACTGAGGCATGGAAAGATCAAATAATTTTCAAAACATGACAAATCTAGTAAACCAATTTCTAGATCACAACTTTCTAACTGTTATACTAAATGGCTTCACCAATATGTTGAATGAGATTACATTAGTTTTAGATCATCACTAAAGATAGTATTTAAAAATGCAATTCAAATAAGAGAAAGTTATCCCAGAAAGAAAGGAAGGAAAGGAGAATGGGTGAGAAGAAGGAGAGTGAGAAAGAGAGAAAGAAAGAAAGAAAGAAAGAGAGAGAGAGCGAGAGAGGGAGGGAGGATGGAGGTATTGTGATGAACAAAAAATAATTTAAAAAGAAAATAATAAAACATCATAATACAATTGAGAGAAAGAACAAAATGAGAGCTTCTCTAAAGAATACTATGATAGACAAAACTGGCAAAAGAAGAGGAAAAGGCACAAATAAACAACATCAGAAATAAAAGTGGGTACAAAAAATAGAAGACTTTAAAACAAGTATAAAACAATATGCAATATTTGGAAATAAATAAAATATTTAATTGAAATTCATAATTTTGAAGAAAAAGAGTTTATCAAAACTGGAAGAATAAGTACAAACTGTAATAGAAATATAACTATTAATCTAACCAAATGAATTTTTTAAACTCATCGAAACAAACAAATGAATAAAACAACTGGCAAAAATATTCTATAGGGACTGTAAATATTTATATATAAGTATATAAATGGTCAAGGAACTCCTGTTTAAAAATTAACTCTGGGAAATAGAAAGAGACAAAATTCTCCCCAATGTTTTTCCTGATGCTATAAAACTTTGAAACCAAACCAGATAAGAAAAGTGTGAAATAGAAAAGTTAAGCTAATCCCATGGGTGATTATTTATTTCTATGTTTATATACACTACAGAGCAATTCCAGAAAAGGTATCCCATCTATTTATGAAAGATTTCTAGCAAACTAGAGGAAAATTCCATAATCTGATGAATCTTTCTCCATTGTGTCCAAGCAACAAAGGATTGTTACATAAAACATGTGTTAAAAATTCTTGTGGGGGAAAAAATTCCTGTGAGTTAAAAATCAATAGAAGAGGAAATCCAGATGGCCAGTACATATAACAATCAGGTAAATACAAATTTCAATTATGATAAAATACAATTTATGCACACTCAGTTGAACAAAAAAGTTGAAAATCTGACAAATCAATTTTACTCCAAAGGATATAGTCACATTCTCACAAGAAAAAAATATTATACGTATGTTCATTAAAACTTTCTTTTTTTAGAGCAAACAAGAAAATAATCAAGTTAAAGAAAAATGGATTTATAGTGTTATAAATAGAATGAAACACTGTATAAGAATGAAAAAAAATGAAACAGAGCTACATGTATTGGGGAAGATACATAGGTCTGTATGCCAGTGGAACATGAATTACTTTTTATAAATTAAATTGTGATATATAATAAAAAATCTCTGATAGTGTTTATTTAACAAAAATTTAATGTCTGATAAATATTAAGACAAGAAAATAATTTCATTCTGAAATACTTAATAATTATACTCCCTTCAACACAAGCAATTTTTTTTCAGAAAGAGGATATAATGGTAGAATTCATCTTTCAAATTGAAAATATGGCTCTANGATTCTGAAATACTTAATAATTATACTCCCTTCAACACAAGCAATTTTTTTTTCAGAAAGAGGATATAATGGTAGAATTCATCTTTCAAATTGAAAATATGGCTCTAATTTTTTCTTAGTTTCTCTAGGTCAAAAACGCATTTGTATTCATCTCTAAGCCGGTCACTGAAGTAAACAAATGTCTCTATTATTAAGATTTTCTGCTTAAAAAAAGAAAGAAATGAGCTACGAGGTCAATGGAATATCGTGAAGAAATTTCTATGCATATTGGTAAGTGAAAGAAACCAATCTGAAAGGCTACACACTGTATTTTTCAACATATAGACCATTTTGGAAAAGGCAAAATCATAAAAAACCGTAAAAAAAATTTGTTGTTGCCAGGAATTCCTGGGCAGTTGGGACAAGATGAACAGGTTGGACAGGGGTTTTTAGGGCAGTGAGATTATTCTATACAGATAGAATTATGGATTCTATGTGTTGGATACGATACGCATTGGTAGAACCCATAGAACTTACAAAACAAAGAAAGAATCCTAATGTAAACTATGGACTTGAGTTAATAATGTATCAATATTGTTTATCAGTTATAACAAGTGTATCACACTAATGCAAGAGATCAGGGAAAGGGGAAACCATACTTGAGGGATGGGAAGGATATATATGGGAATTTTGCACTTCTCGCTCAATTTTCTATAAACCTAAAACCATTCTAAAGAAGTCTGTTAATTTAAAAACATAACACAAATATTCTAAAAGTAGATAAATGAACTACTGTTATATAATCACATGGAAGAGATAAAAATGTACTCACTAGGGCAAATAATGTTTATTTTTATCATGTCATTAGAAAATGTAAGTAAATAATAGATGCTGTGCTGAATATGATGGGTATTCTTTTTTTTTTAAATCTTATTTATTTGAGAAAGAGAGTGAAAGCATGAGAGGGGAGAAGGTCAGAGGAAGAAGCNCTTTTTTAATCTTATTTATTTGAGAAAGAGAGTGAAAGCATGAGAGGGGAGAAGGTCAGAGGAAGAAGCAGACTCCCCATGGAGCTGGGAACCCGATGTGGGACTTGATCCCGGGACTCTGGGACCATGACCTGAGCCGAAGGCAGTCGCTCAACCAACTGAGCCACCCAGGCCGCCCTATGATGGGTATTCTTTAAACAGTTTTTCCAGTTGGAATGTATTTAAAGATAATGTGAAATAAAATCTTCAATTTCAACATTTGATGTGCCTACGCTTTATGTGAAGAATGAACCTACACTCATTATATATGCACACATAAAAGTAAAAAAAAATGAGGCAGATACTTGCAGATATTTTTAGATATGTGCAGATGGCACTCATATTCATTTTAAGTTCATTTAATTCAGTGTGATCATTTTCTATTTTGCACCGCTGAGAGTTGTTAGACCTCCTTTGTTTGTCCTAAGTATCTCTGTCCATTTTTGCACAATGGAGCTCTTCCTTTATCAACTCTCCAGCTGAACTAATTTTGTATATATATGTGGAGACCAAATACATACACACACACACACATACACACACACACACACACACACACACACACACACACGTGCATATATGTATATTTTGTCTGGAGAACAACTTTCTGAGCTCTTTCTTCATTCATTCTAAAACTTTGGATTTTCATACTTCTTAAAAACTTGTCACTGGTGAGAATTTTAAAAGGCTTTGCCATTATTCTCTTCCATGCTATATTGTCATCAATTTTTTATGTTTTATGAGAACTTCTTTATTTCTTTCCACCCACATGCAGTATATTTCTAGTTCTTCCAAGATCATGTTCTAAAAATCACTTTCTGTAATTACTTACTTCCTATCATGTTGATCAATTGTGTTCTGTATGTATTTTCTTCATTTCCTTCTTACCAGTCATCTAAAAGTCTTTATCAGCCTTCCACTGTAGACTGTTTTTAAATTTGAATAGAAGCAGCATAATTTTTTATTTTGCTACCTACCAGTGGCACAAGCTCGGATTTAACTAATAGTATGAAATTGGTAAACATTTTCTTTCCTTGATAGTCATTACTTCAGCTCTTCCTGAAAAAAAAAATCTTTCCTAAACTACTTTATACACTGAGCAAATATTAAGTGACTCCATTATTTACCCAATTATTGTACTTGGATGCAAGGGGGCAGTGGCATAGTGGTTCAGAATGACAGTAATAATGTCAAAGCTTTGAAGTGAACGTGTATCTCTGTTGTTCCCTAGTGATGCCTCAGGAAAATTACTTGCCTTCCTGCGCTTCAGTTTCATATAAAAGGGAATAATAACAGCATTTACCTTTTAAGGTAGAAAAGAAAAATTAAATTTGGGTTTATATAATTAACATGTTTGGCATATTATTTAGCATCAGAAATTGTTCAGTACCTGTGGTCTGCTTGTAAGGCTATAACCATGATTATTTTAAATGTATATATTATGTGACCTGCAATATTGTTTTCTATAATACATAATATTCTCATATTCTTGGCACCATACAGTCCAGGAGATTAGATTCCTGTGCCCCTCTTTAAACCATCTGTACTTTGAAAAGCACTAGTGGATACATGCTGAGAATTAACTACTCAAGAAGAATTTTGACTTCTGGGCAAGTGGTTTAGTCTTCATTACATAATGTGAACAAACCGGTAATGAGAATGGAAGTCATATTTTTGGGGCATCTGCAAAGTTCTAAAGATTGTAAAGCTTATGTAATTTAATCTTCATAAGCAATATGGGAATTTTGTGTCATTAGCTCTTAATTACCAGAAAGAAAAGGGATCTTTTGGTGAAGAAGCAAGATTGGAGTTTTGGAGCCTTGATTTTCAATCCCATATGCTGTCTGCCTCACTACTGTAAAAATAGTCATGCAAAATCCTGAAGTTCTAAACCCCTGCAACACAGTCATCTAGTCTACTTTATTTTACTTTATAAAATGCTTGTATTTTATTGACCTTGACCATTAGATATTTCATTTTGGGTTTTCACTAAGAAGCAAAGTAATAACATTTCTCCTCTTCTGGTCTAATTTAGAAGCACGTCACCAATCTCTGCTGAACAGCAGGTTAATGATTATCTACTAGACTTTCCAGGTATTCTCCTCTATAGGAGGCCTATGTATCCAAATGATGTGGATAATGGTGTTTTCAAAAATGTATTATCTTTGTTATCATATTTTCTTCTCATGTTATTCTATTAAATTATAGTCACAATATTGATCCATATTAATAGTTGAAGTATTTTTTGGCTACAGTATTTTATTTTTATTTTACTTTTATTTTTATTAACATATAATGTATTGTTTGTTTCAGGGGTACAGGTCTGTGGGTCATCAGTCTTATACAATTCACAGCACTCACCACAGCACAGACCCTCCCCAGTGTCCATCACCCAGCCACCCCAACCCTCCTACCACCCCTCCCTTCCAGCAACCCTCAGTTTGTTTCCTGAGATTAAGAGTCTCTTATGGCTTGTCTCTCTCCCCGGTCTCATCTTGTTTCATTTTTCCATATTAACAGTTGAAGTTTTAAAGTCAATTTTTTTTTTCTGCCACAGGTCTGTACTTCCACAGCCTTTCATTTCTTCTTTTGTGGTTTCTGTTTCTTTAATGACATCACTGTTATTAAATTAGGTTAGTGAGAACATTTTTTTAAATTGTATTTACTTATTTTAGAGAGAGGGCACAAGCAGGGTGAGGGGCAAAAGGAGAAACAGATTCCCTGTTGAGCAGGAAGCTCAATGTGGGGGTCAATCCAAGGACTCTGGGATCATAACCTGAGCCAAAGGCAGATGCTTAACTGACTAAACCACCCAGACACCCCAGAAATTTTTGAAATATCTTCTACTTCTCCTATGTCCCACCAATTAACTACAAAACTATCTAAGATATCTCTGAAACCCCTCTGTTTGCTATTTCCACTGGGCTGTGTCTCTGATATGAGCTCCCCACCTTTATGCTCTTCCAATAGGACTTTTGATTCCCCATCTATTTGCTTGCACATCCTTCTTCCTTGTCACCAACAGAATGCCACTGTGGAAACACATCGGTGGTTGATGTGCTAAAAGAATTGTGTCATTGGTTTAGAAGAACCCTAATATTTTTAACATTTTACCTGATTTCGCTTTATGTCCTTACCTTCTACCACTTTTTCAACAACATTTTTGCTGGCATTACTAGACTAATATAATCTCCATTCAGTGCTATTAGCCAAAGTTATTAACAGGGCCAATCCCAAAGTCAATAGGTGTTAAAGAGTATCTCACCCATGCTAACAGGAATTGTCAAGGGTGTGGATATATATAATGTAAATATAATGATATTACGGAAGAATAAGAATTTGGCCAATAATTCTATCTGTACCTATATGATTGCTATGGACTGATTTGTGTCCCCTCAAGGTTCATATGTTGAAGGTTTAACTCCCAATGTAATGTTGTGTGAGATGGGGCCTTCAGGATGTAATTTAGTTTAGATAGATCATGAGAGTGGTGCCCATAATGGGGTTATTGGGATAACTGGTGTCATCAGAAAGCTTAAGATCCCTCCCAACCTCTGCCATGTGAGGACATATTGAGAATAACGCTCTCTATAGAGCAAAAATAGAAATCTCATCAGAACCTGACCATGCTAACACTCTGATCTTGGATTTCTAGAATTGTGAGAATCTCTAGAATCTCACAGAACTGTGAGAAAACATATTTCTATAGTTTAAGCCAATGGTTGTTTTTTTGTTTGTTTGCTTGTTCATTCGTTTGTTTGTTTGTTTGTTTGTTTTCCAGCCTGAGTTGACTAAAACAAATGACAAAGAGGTCCAACATCATTAAAGGGCAGGATCAGCCTGAGAATCTAGATAACTGAATATATATTTTTTTCTATAAAATGAAAAAAAAATGCATATGGGTTCCTACCACCTTCATAGTTCTACTGATGACCTAATACTAAAAATAATGAACCTTTATTTAGTAGTTACTCCACTCCAGTAGTTACTACATTCCATTCCATTAGGTCCTGCACTAATCGAGTATGTATATCAATTTTCTTACTTTTTACAACCTTCTGAGATACAGTCCTCTATTTAACTCTACCTTACAAATAAGGGAACTGGACACAGAGGTTAAGTACCTTGCCTAAGGAGGTCAAATAACTAGTAAATAGTAGAGTCAGGATTCAAACCCAGGTGTTACACCCCACACAGCCCCTCATACCAATTCCGCACATCTTATTTCATTTGAGTTAAAGCCTCAAATTCACCTGTTGCACAGAAGAATTCCAAAATCCTCATAATATTTCAGTGATCTTGTTAAAATATAGACTACATCACTTCATGCTACTTTAAATCATCCCAGTCTCATGATTCTCCTGAGCCTAACTTCACCCAGTTTCTTCTCTACTGTTCTCCTTACTGTTGTACAAACACAAAGATTGTTCTTGCTTTCAGTATCTCTGAATTTGCTGGGTTTTTTTTTCCTTCTTGGAATGCTTTCTCCAAACATTTGTATACTATTTCCCTTACTTGATATGATATATATTTAAAGGCTGATTCTTTTGAAATTGATAATTGTTAATATCCTATAATCTTACAACCTTGATTTTTCTATATGCAAATTACCTAGAAATCTTGTCATTTTCTATCTTACTAATCAAACTTTATGGTTCCTCACAACATTTATTACTATCTGCAATATTGTTTATGTTTTATATCTCTCTCACTACACTAAGGAACAAGAATTGCTTCTATATGATATTGCTTAGTGCCAGTAGCAATCAGCAAAGAGTAGTAATTTAGTAAATATTTTTTGCATAAATGGATATAAGACAAATGCAATTTATTTCCTTTTCTCTAGTTTACTTTTTTCTAATCTTCTCCTATTAAAATGTAAGCACCATAAGTGTAAGGAACTTGCACAACTTCTTCAATACCAGAGACCTATTCTTTAAAAAAAAAAGTGCCTGCAAACGTAGTCTATGTTGAATCAATATTCAATGAATAATGGATACATAAATATTATTTCTTCAATTTTTTGAGACAAGGAAATTGAGAAAAGTAATTGCTAGCATAGAGCAGAATCAAGACGATCTCAGATCTGCTCCATATTATTTTCGTTGCATGATTCTGGGTAAGGGAAAGTTTTCTTTCCTGGAAACACGGAGCTTTCTTTCTCCCAAGAAAGAAATAATGATATGTCTCAGGGACTATCCCAGAATCAAGATTTTAAAAGCCTAGATCTGTTATGAGGATGATTTTGGAGCAGGGCACGACCAGTAGTAGCCTTGGAAGAGTGCTCTAGAAATTTGGTTGTTCTGGTGTAATTCTTACACCAATTCAGAAATTTGACTTAACAGTAACTCCAGAATTTGTGTATTTACTATCCCATTTAACACATACTTAATATATTTTCTTTATAAAATAATACTCTGAATATGAAATGCAACCCTGCAGTTGCACTACTGGATATTTACCCCCAAAGATACAGATGTAGTGAGAAGAAGGGCCATATGTACCCCAATGTTCATTGCAGCAATGGCCACAATCGCCAAACTGTGGAAAGAGCCAAGATGCCCTTTAACAGACGAATGGATAAAGAAGAAGATATGGTCCTGGGGTGCCTGGGTGGCTCAGTGGGTAAAGCCTCTGTCTTTGGCTCAGGTCATAATCTCAGGGTCCTGGGATTGAGCCCCGCTTCGGGCTCCCTGCTCAGCAGGGAGCATGCTTCCTCCTCTCTCTCTCCCTGCCTCTCTGCCTACTTGTAATCTCTCTCAATCTGTCAAATAAATAAATAAAATCCTTAAAAAAAAAAGAAGGTATGGTCCATATATACAATGGAATATTACATCTCCATCAGAAAGGATGAATACCCAACTTTTGCGTCAACATGGACGGGACTGGAGCAGATTATGCTGAGTGAAGTAAGTTAAGCAAAGTCAATTACCATATGGTTTCACTTACTTGTGGAGTATAAGGAATAACGTGGAGGACATTAGGAGAAGGAAAAAAAAGTGAATTTGGGTAAATCAGAAGGGGAGATGAACCGTGAGAGACTGTGGACTCTGAGAAACAAACTGAGGGNAAAAAAAAGTGAATTAGGGTAAATCAGAAGGGGAGATGAACTGTGAGAGACTGTGGACTCTGAGAAACAAACTGAGGGTTTGGAAAGGAGGGGGGAGGGGGATGGGAAAGACTGGTGGTGGGTATTAAAGAGGGCACATATCGTGTGGAGCACTGGGTGTGGTGCATAANTGGAAAGGAGGGGGGGAGGGGGATGGGTAAGACTGGTGGTGGGTATTAAAGAGGGCACATATCGTGTGGAGCACTGGGTGTGGTGCATAAACAATGAATCTTAAATACTGAAAAAATTAAATTAAAAAAATAAAATAAAATTCCCATCGACTCTGCAGAATGAATGAATAAATAAATAAATAAATAAATATGAAATGCACTTTTGAGTTTATCAAGAAGAAAAAAGTTTTGTTTTGTTTTTCCAAATTTGTGTCCATGTAGAAGAGAGCAGTGGGTCCTAGAATGTTTTTTAACATCCTCAAATGGTAGCACCTGAAGATAAGAGTGCTAATAGACTAAGTTCTTCACACTGTAAGGCCTCTGACCTCTCCGAAGCAAAACTTCTGTTCTAAATGGTAAAGAAGGCTACTGTTTCAGATGATTTCTCTCATCTTTTAAGGCAGTCCTTATGCTTAGGTTATTCTCTCTGAGTTTCTCAAAACATACAGAAACTTTCTGTACTTCTGGGGAGCATTGTCAAGGTCCTAATGGGTTTGAAACACAGTAAAACGTAGCTTTGAATGAGACCAAAACAAAAGTGGCAATTTTTTGTATGCCTATCTTCTGCTAGGCCAGATATGAGATATGGTATTAAGTCAGTAAGAAAAATAACTAGGGGTGCTGGGAGGCTCAGTTAGTTAAGGGCCTCACTCTTGATTTCAGCTCAGGTCATGAGGGACTCTGTGCTCAGTCAGGAATCTGCTTGAAATTTCTCTTCTCTCCCTCTCTCTCTTTTCTCCTCCCTCCCTCTCTCTNACTCTCTCTCTCTCTCTCTCTCTCTCTCTCTCTCTCTCTCTCTCTCCTATAATAAATAAAATAGATCTTTAAAAAAAGAAAAAATAACTATAAATCATAATTCTGATACCAACACAGTTTACACATTATATATAGATGAATCATATACTTATGTTGCAGATAGTACATTCCAAAGTAAGGCCAAGAATAAGTGCTAAAGGGTAACAGGAAAGGTAGAGATTATTTCAGAAGGACTGGTCAGAGAAAGCTTCATGAAAGATCACATGTCCAGCTCTGATTTAAAGGATTTCAGAATTCACACAGACGTGCGAAGTATAATCTACTAAGTTTAAAAAGTTCCACAGTACTCACTAAAGTATACTAAGGTGACCCCAAAGCATCAATGCACTTTGATCGTCTACTATCCAGGTTTAAAACAAAAGAAGCTTAAGTTCAAGAATTACCATGTTCTGGAAAAACTGTGATGAGAAACCAAAGGCTGTACACTATCCCAAGGAGTATGAATAAGAAATATATTTTTGCTTATTATTTCATACTGTCTATGCCCTGTAGAGAAAAGGCATTTTTATATAGACTCGAACACGTGTTTAATATAGATATTTTAAAGTCTATCAAATGAGTACAGTTTGGGGTTTTAATTACATAATATTGCTGCACTTATGAAAACAAAGTAAAATAATTAAGGTGGAGTAGTTGGTTGGGTTCTGTCACAAACTTAAGATTAATAGAAAAATATTAAATCTCCTCTTCTGTAAACACAGACAATTTTTTTTTTCTGAATGCTCTTCTCACTGTTTATGTTGAACCTTTTAAAAATAGTGGAATAGGGGCGCCTGCGTGACTCAGCAGGTTAAAGCCTCTGCCTTCGGCTCAGGTCATGATCTCAGGGTCCTGGGATCGAGCCCCACATCGGGCTCCCTGCTCAGCAGGGAGCCTGCTTCCTCCTCTCTCTCTGCCTGCCTCTCTGCCTACTTGTGATCTCTCTCTGTCAAATAAATAAAATCTTTAAAAAAAATAAATAAAATAAAAATAGTGGAATACCTAGGCAATATTTTGAACAATCCCTAGTAAAGTTTTTCTTATGATATTAAAAAGTAATTCAGAGTTAGGGAAGGAAATCATGATAATAACTTTCTATGTACCTTCATGAACACTAATAATGGCCACAGTCAAGAAATACTTACTCAGAAATAATTTCTTATAAACAGTAGTCATTTGAGGGGCACCTGGGTGGCTCAGTGGGTTAAGTGTTTGCGTTTGGCTCAGGTCATGATCCCAGGGTCCTGTGCTCCCTGCTCAATGGAAAGCCTGCTTCTCCCTCTGCCTCTGCCTCCCTCTCTGCCTACTTGTGCTCTATCTCTATCTCTCTGCCAAATAAATAAATACAGTCTGAAAAAAAAAATAGTAATTTGAATTCGGCAAAAGATCAATATGTAGAAATTAACGTAAGTAACCTATTTTGAAATTCCAATTAAAAACCAACTTTAATTTGCTTATAATTTATGTATCTTATACTGTTTCAAATGAGAATGAAATATTTTGTTATAAAAGTAATTTACGTTTCTTATAAAAGTAATAAATTATTTGAGTATAACTTCAGTGGAACAGTATAAATATTTGTGACGTAGCAATAAATTACATGCTACTAAATATATTCAAACTGACCTCAATTGCTTATAATTAACTGCAGACGATGTTGAGAGTTTAGCTTGCCAATTACTTGACAGAAGGAAAACCGTAGGCTCGTAGTGAGCATATACTGGCATCCAACTTTCTGGGATTCCCTTCTTTAGAATGCATTAATTGTTACTACCAGATTGTATTTACTAACAAGATTTCAGAGTCTATCACACATAAGATCTACATTTGTATCTGTGCCATTTTTTTAAAGTTGTAATCATACATATTTCAATATCATCTGTATAGCTGCACAAGAAAGGGATGATTCATTTGCTAACAAGCCAAAATGTCATCACATAAGTGTCATGTTCATGTCAATACTTAAAAAAAAATTCTTCCCAAAATAATCATCTGCCATATTAAAAATTATTTTTCCTTTATTTTTACTAAATTCATTTCATTTCACATTATATCCATTTAATTTATCACAAGAAATACATTGCAAAATTAATTTGGAAATATCATTTTAGCATGTCCATGAGATTGTTTTATTGGAATTAATATCAGTTCCTTGAGTAAAAGGAATTAAGTAGAATTAAAACAACTTGATATTTGATCATTTATTTCTCAAAATGAAAATGTTGAACAGAATGCATAACAACTAATGGATAGAAACAGTATTTAAAAGAAGCAAAGAAAAAATATACTTTATTTGAGGGAATAATTCATGATAATACTACAGATTTCTTTTTATTTCTGTTTAATAAATGTGTTAAAAAATAAATGTCCTCTAATTTTTAACATAGATTTTATAGGCTGAAATAACCTTAGATATAACCTAACTATGCCCTTATAAAGCTTAGAGTGTGTAAATGTTCTCTAGAATGTACATCTAACAGAGGTGCTAAGAATTAAGATAGCTAGTCAATTTCCTTTTTATGTGATTTCATGCGCAGTGAATTTAGTCCCCAGTCGCATTCCTTATGCTGCTTGGTAAAATTAATTTCATAATTTAATAAATTTATCCTTAATGCTATTCATCTTGGGAAACAATTCACAAAGCTGCCCATCAGCTCTTATATTGGAAACCACCATTTTTTTCCTCTGCCAATGGGTCATAGAGGGGTTGATAATGTGATTATTGGTCTTTTTGCACAGCTTTGTTTTCTTTGGAGAAGTTGACATTCATATTGATCAACTCTGCAATTCATTTAGCATTAAGAATATATTGTTCATTGGGGTACCTGGGTGGCTCAGTTGTTAAGCATCTGCCTTCAGCTCAGGTCATGATCCCAGGGACCTGGGATCGAGCCCCACATCCGGCTCCCTGCTTGGTAGGAGGCCTGCTTCTCCCTCTCTCATTTCCCCTTGTTTGTGTTCTCTCTCTCTGTCAAATAAATAAATACACAAAGTTTAAAATATATATATATATTGTTCATAAACAGTATTCCTTCATTTTTCTTTAAGGAATGACTGAACATGAATTGAAAATTTTAGTTTGACAAAGCCAACTGACAGGGCTACATAAACACTAAACTACATTTATGTGAATTAAGAAAAAGTAATCCTGCTTAAAAAGAAAAAAATAAGTTGACATACTATTTACTTTTCAATAAAAATAATGAGAACCATTCACTCATTATAGATTACACAGATCTAATTGTTTATTATTGAATATACCATAATAAAAATTATCATTTTAATTAATCAGATACTCAAATTCACTTGCAAATTATTTGTTTTGAATCTATCCCATATCATACATTCATGTAAGTTATATTTTTAAATGTTTTTTCTATTTCTCATTTTTTCATCAAAATGATTGCTACTTTTACATATTGAGATTATAAATATTATAGAGATTAAGCAATGTTAATTTGAAAATAAACTGTGAGTTTTTAAGTTTCTTATACATTGATGCCTCATCAACAGCATATCATTTGTGTTCACTAATATCAACTTTAAAAATGTTATGTGGTTACTGAAGTTAACATATATTACAAGTTTTAAAATTTCAAGTCATTTAGAACAATTTTTTGTGTGTGAACCTACCTTTAAAGATGATTTGATCCATGTAATAATGGAAAAAATAATGTTGAAATACAATTTTATATCATAGGTGGACTGATAATAAGTGAAAATGAATAGAGATGACCACACATTTTTTGTTATTACTCTCAAAGAAATAGGATTTTTATCTCTCCCACATAAGACAGTTTATCTCTTACTGTATATTGTTGGTGGGTGAGTCTTTGACTGTTTTAACTAATAGAATACTAAGAAAGCAGCACTTTCCTTGACTGTCAGTTATGGGCCTAGCCCTTATCAGAACTTGATCATCTGCTTTTCTTTCTTGAAGTACTTGCTATGAGGCAACTTCTTTCACAATCATGTTGCCAAGCTCTGAGAAGTACAAGACACCCATGTAAATGATTCAGTTGACAGCACCAGGTAGGCCCACTCTCCAAGCATCAAATATCAGCCTGTAAGTAAGTCATCTCAGAAGTGAATTCCCAAGCTCCAGCAGAGCTATTCTAACTGGCACCATGTCTGCTCAAGTCCCGCCCAAGTGATTATACTGTAAAAATTAAAAAAAAAATTGTTTGTTTTAAACCACAAGTTTCATTTTTTGTTATAAAGAATACTTAATAAAAATTTTTGTTTTTTTATATTTCATTAGATATAGTTGACACAAAACTAAAAATTATCTGTAAGAAACTGATGTAAATCTTAGTTATAGAATCTTTTCCTTTTTACTCCATTCACCTACCTTTTTTCTCCCTAAAATATGTATTCAATGATATAAATATTATCCTTTTCTTTTCTTATGCCTGTTTGCTTCCTTTTTTTTATTTTATTTTTTTATTGTTCTGACAGTTTTATTTTAATTTTTTTCTAACTTATGGGGAGAAATAATAAATCACCTTAATATTCAATTTTAGATTTTATAACATATAAAAATAGTATTATGAAACCGTGAACTAAATTTTAATAAGAGCTAATTTTTGTACTGTCAAAATTTTCATACCAGCAAATAAATAGTTGTTTTGATCAATAGTTCATTACATAGTAATCTCTAATTAGGTTTTTATAATACTTATTTTTGCTTTTTAATGGAGAAGGAATATTATTACTTTGTGATTTATAGCATTGTAAAAGTAGTTGTACATTTAAACTAAGAATTTACCCATATTCTGCTGAGACTTTAAACACAGTAGATGACAAGAAATGCCTAATAAATATCTAATTTAAATGGGAAACTAATAAAAGGGATTTTTAAATGTTTTCAAATATTCCCTTGTCAATGTATTAGTTGAGAAAGCAGGTCTTTATTTTGCATGTTTTTAGATCAGTTAGTGTTCTTGATTGTTATACTGGTTTCTCCTTTGTAGATCAAAGCAGTAGAATAATATATTGACCAAATTAAGCAATATGCTTGACTTTCATCTGAGAGAAAATTATTGTAAAATATTGATTTTGGTTAGAATGACATCTGATGTCTGATAGAAATGCATTATAATGTCTATATAGATCATCCATATTTAAATTTACTTAAAATATATAAGAAAAACATTTTCAAAATAATTAAGATATTTATTATTTTTAATATATAAAAACCTTAGCAGGAGGACCTTTGTATAGTGTACTACCTATATAACAATGTACAATACTGGGGAGAGGTATGGGATAAAAAATCAGATTTTCAGAGCCAAGCTAAGATGTAGAACGTCCTTTTATTCTAAGCATTGACTAATAAGCAGCAAAAGGAGAGAGTATTTGAACTGAGTTTAACTGAAACAAACATTACTCCATAAAGGAATCATAACTATAAGGAAATCAGCAGGTGGAGAAAACAGGGCAAGGAGATTCTGATTGTCTAATGATAAAAGTAGAAAATAATACAATAAAATATAGAGATTCAGACTCATGAAGTGATGATTCTTAGTTATCAAATAAAATAGATGACTGAGTAGTAATTTATTGGTTACAATCAGTTACAATTTTAAACATACACTTAAACTCAGAGTGGGTCCTGAAGTTAACATAAGGGCTGCACTTACAAGTAGTAATCATGTTACCTTAGTTTTAGGGGGAAAAATGTGCAGAATCAGAGATTTAAGCAATAATAATCAAATAGATATGATATAAAATCCAGTTACGTGTGACAAGTTTTTGTTTAATATGAAGCACATATAATAATGAGTTTATTAAATAGTCAGATGTTGTGTGATACACATGAATTATTTTCCAATCACTAGTTTAAAGCTTTTTTAGTCAAATATCCTTTCTGTGCCTTTCGTATCATCTTGTACAATAGAATCCATGATTTCAAGCCACTGTCAAACATTAAAAACAACAATAAAAGCATTAAACTTTAAAATTTAATCTCGTTTTTGATTCAAGGCTCTCCCTCCTTTGTTTATTATCAGTTGTTGTTAGAAATTATGAGGGGAGATGGAATGTAATTGTCTCTTTCCTCCAGTAGGCTCTCTTCTCTATTGTGTTGGAAACCAAAGGACAGAAGACAAGCATCCCTTGGTAAACAGATATACTCCTTACGGCTGTATCTGATTATTGAAGTAAGGTTGAATGACTGGTCTCTGTCATATGGTTGGTATATAGATGCCCAACAGCCAAATGACTTTAAACACTGGAAGTGTAAAATTTCCAGAGGATTGTGGGGAGGACCTTCCTGATGCAAAGTTTTAATGAGGGATATCTGCTTAGATCCAATGTCTCTTTGTCCTTCTTCTCCTCTCTTAGCTACACTTGCAGAAGCACATCTCACAGTTTTCCTTGGTAGGGTTTTTTTTGGGGGGGGGGTTTCTGGGGGGAGATGGGGACTATCTAAGACAAGTGAAACACCATTGAATTTTATGGCATCCCTAGGAAATTTGCTCATCCTTGACAAACCAAATAGTAAGAACACACTATTTCTGAAACATTTACCTTCCCTAACCTCTCTCCTCAGCTCTCTCTCTCACTCTCTTTGATCAAGTAAGGACTGGCATCAGTTTAGCTTATCCTTTACATAAGCAGTCCTCCAAACTAGGGATTTTCTATCAGGCTTTCCTTTGCTCAGGCACCCTGGTATCTAATGAATAACTTTCTTTCAGCTTCTTCACTTTTCCTCAAATTCTTCTCTATTTTTTTTTCTATTTTCTATTTTTTAGTTAAGTGTGAATAAATAGGAGAGTTGAATTGATGGTTGGAGGATCTGCTTACCAATTGTTTTAAAGTTCCTTTAGAAAATGTGGCCATTGGTGTCAGTTCATTTTTAGTTTGGAGTTCTAGTAGCTAATATTGGAGCATCTAGAACGGTGTCAAAATACATCTCATTTTAGATTTTTTAAAAGATTTTATGTATGTATGTATGTATTTGAGAGAGAGAGAGAGAGAGAGAGAGAGAGAGAGAGAGAGTGAATGAGTGTGTACAACCAAGTAGGGGCAGAGGGAAAGGGAGAGAAAGAAGGGAAAGAATCCCAAGCAGACTCCATGCTGAACATGGAGCCCAATGCAGGGCTTGATTTCATGCCCCTGAAATCATGACCTGAGCTGAAACCAAAGAGTCTGATGCTTAACCAACTGAGCCCCTCAGGTGCCCCTCATTTTATATTCTAATTATATAGTCAAGAATACTTAATTTCCAGAACATTGATTCCATGCTTTAAGTCCACATGTATTGATTGGCTTGTATAGTTCAAGAGTAATACAATAATTTCCTCCTTCATGAAGCCTAGGTTCCAGAGGTAGAAAAACAACCATTACCACCATAATAAAAAAGAAATAGAAATTGTTTTTTAATTTGATTACACATTATAAAGATAATAAAATAGATGTGACAGGAGAACAGTGACTGTGATAGAACACTAGGTAGGGATATCTGGAAAGGCCCTTTGAAGGAAATGTCTGAGTTGAGATCCAAAAGATATAGGGAAACTGGTCATACAAATATAAGAAGATAAAACCTTAGTGCAAATGTTTATAAGAGAAGTAATGTCGACATGTTTCAGCAAACAAGAACCAGAAGGATCAGGAGGCTAGAACTTATGGTTTAAGATACAAGGAAGAGAATGGATTGAGAAGAGATCAGAGAGGGGGCTGATTTAGAACCTAGTTGACCCTGGTAAAGAGTTGAGATTTTACTATAAGTGCAAAGGAAAGTTACTAAAATATTGTAGGTAGAGGTTTTAGTTTATGCTTTGAACAGCAGAATGAATTTTAACAGATAAAGATCAAGGTAAGGAAGATTTTGGAAGAGAGAGATGATGAAAATGGAAACTAAAATGGTAAAATAGAGAAAGAAGAGGATTAGAAATACACTTGCTAGCCGTGCCTGGGTGGCTCAGTGGGTTAAGTGTCCAACTCTTGATTTCAGCTCAGGTTGTGATCTCAGCTTCATGAGATCGAGCCCCACGTCTAGTTCTGTGCTTGCTGTGGAGTCTACCAAAGATTGTCTCTCCTTCTTCCTCTGCCCCTCCCACCCTGCACTTTCTCTCTCTCCCTCTCACTCTATGTATCTAAAATAATAAATAAATAAATAAATCTTTAAAAAAAGGAATACACTTTGTATTAATGTAATCTAATGTCTTGGAGCACAAAAAGAATACACACATCTTTCTGTGCATTTGAGTATAAGATTAAAGGAAAGAGAAAGAGCAGGCATAAGTAAAATATTTGAACCTCTGCGTACAGGGGGGTGCCATTTATATAGATGAATGTACATAATGATGAACAGTTAAAGAAAAGATTCAAGGATATATGAAGGAAAAAATGGTTTCATTGTGCCTACATTACATTTGAAGTGTCCATGAAATATTCAAATGGAGAAACTGGACACGACCAATTCCTCAACTGAAAAGACACTGCCAAAGAAATGCCATAAATACCAGTAAGAAGATGAAGTTAGAATTTTAAATGAATTACTAATGGCTGATGAATTACTAATGGCTGGCATGGGAGTGTGATGACACTAGAGACTTCAGACATTGAGTACTCCCACACTCTTACAGGCTCTTCCTCCACAAACCTCACTAGACATTTATAGGATGATTAGGGGGAAATGCTGAGAAGCCACCTGCCTGAACTGATTGAGAAAGAAGAGCAGCCACCACAAGAACTCCACTTACACACATCTTACGTATTGCTTGTATGGAACAGAAGCCTACATACACAGAAGGAATATAGTACTCACAGTTCTCCAGAGAAACAGAGGCACCATGACATATAAACTTATTATAAGAAATTGGCTTTTGCAATTATAAAGGCTGAGAAGTCCCAAGGTTTCAGGTGTACAAACCAGCAAACCAGAAATCCAAGATAGAGGATCATACCCTTCCAGACTAAGTCGAAGGCCTGAGAACAAGCAGAGCTGATGGTTTCAGTTCCAGACCGGAAGCTTGCAGGCTCAAGCCCAAATCATCCCATGTTTTAGTTCAAATTCAAAGGCAGGAAAAGACTCATGCCCCAGCTCAAACCATCAGGCAAGAAGCATTTTCCATTTGTGGAAAGGTCAGGTTTTTCATTCTATTCAGGCCTTTAACTGGTTCAGTACATGCCACCTACATTAGAGAGAGCAATCTATTTTACTCATTCTACCAGTTCAGAAGTTTTCTCTTTCAAAAACAACCTCATAGATATACCTAGAGTAAAGTTTAACCAAATATCTATCTAAGCACTCCATGGCCCAGTCAAATTGACACACAAAATTAATCATCATGGGAAGAACAATAATATTCTTGCCTTAGAAGTCTAAGAATTAGAAGGCTAGAATGCCTGAGAGCATCAGTGGACAACATCTGCAGTTGGGAGAAGGAAACAAGGGAGAACAGAAGCAAAATAGCTATCCCTGATGGAGGACTGGAAATAACATGCTAGGACAAGCATTTTACTTGAAGGAATCATGAAACGCCTGTGAAGGACATACCTCCAAGTTACAGTTCACAGCGCCTGCCTAAGACAGAGACATAATCGTAACCTCAGAAAACACAAGCACACACACACATACAACCACACACACCACCACCAGCACTGTAACACTCATAATAAGTGCGTGAAAACAGGAATGCAGCTGTGACAATTGCAAGATACAGATTCTCTTTGGGGAAGCTGTGGGGAAAAAAAAAAAAAAAGGCCCAAGCTGAGAAAAGAGGCAAAAATAAAGAACCAGTATGTCTTTTTCTCNACACACACACACATACAACCACACACACCACCACCAGCACCGTAACACTCATAATAAGTGCGTGAAAACAGGAATGCAGCTGTGACAACTGCAAGATACAGATTCTCTTTGGGGAAGCTGTGGGGAAAAAAAAAAAAAAAAAAANCCCAAGCTGAGAAAAGAGGCAAAAATAAAGTACCAGTATGTCTTTTTCGCCACTCTCCTAGGTCGTCCAGCATTTTATAAGGCAATACTTTAGACATACAGCAACTTGAGCGTTTTCTGTGGCGCTAACGTATTTCTTTTATGTATTACCTTTATATATGTAATATTAAAGATATTTTAATATGAAAATGATTTTCAGCAAGTAAATCATATTGCAACAAATATAAAATATAAAATCTGTTCATCTATCGATGTAAAATATACTCAGTTAAAGAATATTTCATCCCACTGTGCTTCCTAGAACAGTAAAAGCATATACATCTGATAGGTACCCTATAATTTGACTTTATGTTATGGACGTTCCTTGTGCATTTCTCCATGCTTACTTCTAAATTTTATTCTGACATTGAGAAATGCTGCCCTTTGGAAAAACCTGAAAAAAAGAAAAAAGGATAAATAAGTCAGTGAAACCCACAGAAAAAAAAAAAGAATTCTATATCTCTCCCAATTAATTTAAGATTATATAAGATTTTATAGGATTTATGTCTATCTACATCTAACTTCCTCAGTCTTCAAAATAGCCTACCTTCAAAACTTCAACTAACGACAAGAAATATAATGAAAGATTAATAAGTATATTTAATATAATCAAGAAATGGGCTTCTTTACTTAACTTTGTAATTATGTAAATGTATAATACTTTTTTAAAACATGGCCTAATATAGTGCATTTATCAACTGATACATAGACAATTGTCAGTACAACAGTATAACTTAAAGTTATTTTACACAATATATTAATAGCTAAATAATTCAGTAGCAGCAATTTAATCAATTTTTAACAACACATTTGCTTGAAATTTATTAAAGGCAAAATATTTTCTACCTTATAACATTTTACATGGTTATTTAATATATGATTTATTAAATTTTTCATTATGAGGACTCAAATACACCATATATGCATTTTTTCTTAATTTTTGCATATTCTGAATTGATGAAAGTCATATTTATTTTGAAGTTAGGGCAGAGATGTGACTTATATAAAGGAAATCTATAGAGAAATAGGAATCTCTGGTGGTTGTTTTTACAAATTTGATTATAGAGCTACTTATTGAGGCACAAAGAGGGAATGAGGCAAATGCAATATAATTTGTTTCCACCTTTGATATTATGACATAAGTTTATCATAAGGACAAAGGACACTGAGTAATTATAGTTGACAAATATAACTGTCTACTTTAGCAGAGGTAACTGTGAGTCACATATTACTGTGCAAACACTGGTTTTCTTTCTCTGAAATTTGAAGTTAGCTTCCAATTTAACATTCTCAGACACATGGTAAGTTTACTTAACATAATATTGCATTTTTATAAATCACATAATAATCAAATTTTTCTCAGTTAAAGCCAGTTTTAAAAATGTAAATAAAAAAATTAATTAGTAGGAAAGTTTTATCAGTACAAAATCTTTGGAACTTGGTTAGACCTAGTTTAGCTTAGACATTAAAGCATGTTTGGTTTTTTTTTTTTTTTTAAAGATTTTTTTTTATTTATTCATTTGACACACAGAGAGAGATTACAAGTAGGCAGAGAGGCAGGCAGAGAGAGAGGAGAGAGGAGGAAGCAGGCTCCCTGCTGAGCAGAGAGCCCGATGTGGGCCTCGATCCCAGGACCCTGGGATCATGACCTGAGCCGAAGGCAGCGGCTTTAACCCACTGAGCCACCCAGGCGCCCCTGTTTGTTTTTTAATGACATACTATTTTATTTTTGGTAAAGGTCCAGACCAGCACTGTCTAGTAGAAGTTTCTGCCATTATGGTAGATACTGAACACTTAAACATGACTACAACTATTAAAATACTGAACTTCGATTTATTTTTAATCACTTCATATTCAACTATAAATAGCCACATATGGCTGGTAAATACTGTATTGGACAGTCCAATCTATAGTATAATTTGCAAAGCTGGAGTGCTATTGAGTCTGGGCCGTGGTATATATCATGTTGTTTCCATTACATAGCTTAGTTCTGTCAACCTTGTTAAATCCCTTAGATATCCTAATGCAACATCTATTGAAGATTAATTGACAGAATGCAAACTGAAAATAGATATTCCACCTAATAATGGGAAGATAATGTGTTCTATTCCTCCATTCATCTTCAATCTACCTCTGTATAAAGACGTAAGAAGGGAAAATCATGGGGCGCCTGAGTGGCTCAGTCAGATAAGGGTCTGCCTTCAGCTCAGGTCATGATCTCAGGGTTCTGATATCAAGTCCCATGTGAGGTCCCCTACTCAGCTAGGTGTCTGTTTCTCTCTCTCTCTCCCTCTGCCCCTACTTATGTGCTCTCTTTCTTTCAAATAAATAAAATTTTTAAAGAGGGAAAGTTACTATTGTACTTATAATCCTTCAGAAATATAAGATATGCTTAGACATGTAAATAACATAATATTTTGTATTTTTTTCTATNCGGCTCAGTCAGATAAGGGTCTGCCTTCAGCTCAGGTCATGATCGCAGGGTTCTGATATCAAGTCCCATGTGAGGTCCCCTACTCAGCTAGGTGTCTGCTCTCTTTCTTTCAAATAAATAAATTTTTAAAGAGGGAAAGTTACTATTGTACTTATAATGCTTCAGAAATATAAGATATGCTTAGACATGTAAATAACATAATATTTTGTATTTTTTTCTATGTAAGTTATCCTATATTGCCCTCAAGTGTTTAGTCTACTAAAATGTGTATCTTAATTTTGGCACTTCTTAACCTGGGGATAAAATGTTGATTTTTTAGTATTTTTGGTTTATTTTTATGATTTAGCTTTTGTAAAGTCATATATTTTTTGAGGGCAAGCATTTAAAAATACAGTATATTAATTAAATAAAAGCATATAATTAATTCATCTACATTAAAAATGATATTTCAAACCATTTCAATTTAGCTAACCATATGACAAAGATGAAGAGCTACAGGACTGTCCATAAATGGTGAGCCGAAATAGAACCATAAGAGTGTATGCTATAAAAATATGTCATTGCTTCTCTAAAAAGAACTTTTATAAATGATGCTACACTGTTCTTTTCTAAACCTTCCATAAATAGATCTTAGATAGATTAAGTTGACAACCAAAAACAGAGAATGATTGCCAATTTTCCCTATTAGACAGTGATTTCTTTTTTAACGAAATGCCATGCAGACAAATATCCAGTACAATGAACGTTCTTCTTTTTTTTTCCTTGTTACTATCTGAGCTGGAACTGTTCATGAAACAAAGTTTTAAAATTCTCCCAATTTTTTATTATTCTCTGGATGCTTAATATCTTAATATTCGAGTCAAATTCACTTTCAGCATTATACAATTGCCATCTTATATGTGAATAACATGAATTCTGAACCTATCTAATAGTTTTCTTTTTAATTTTTCACATATTATGAAAAAGCATAAATAATGTCTTTCTTTAGATCTAATTAAGATATTTGGAGATAATTATTTTCTCCATATCTAATAAAGATAAAACAGTTCTTTGAACACTTAACTCAAATTGCTATGTATCAGCTGTATTCCTTGAAGAGTTCATGTGAAAAAGAATCACTAGACCTTCAATGTACTAGTTACTGTCTTCTCTGCCTTATAGAAGCAGAGAAAAGTACAAGAGAATTACTATACAACAATGATTATGTCTCAGGCCTGTCTCAGTAAGAAGTAGAAGAGGCAAAAGTTTTTACCTTGCTCTGTACAGAGTACATAAACACAACATGTATATAAAAAGTATATTAAACTGTATTTATACAAATAAATGTTCAAACAAGAAGAAAATAGATTATCAAACACGTAGCATTCCAAAACCATTTATTTATTTTATTTTTTTAAAGATTTTATTTACTTATTTGACAGAGAGAGAGAGAGAGAGCACAAGCAGGGGAGCAGCAGGCAGAGGGAGAGGGAGAAGCAGGCCCCTGGCTGAGCAGGGAGCCCAATGCAGGGCTCCACCCCAGGACTGGTCGATCATGACCTGAGCCAAAGACAGATGCCTAACTGACTGACTACCTAGGCATCCCTCCAAAACCATTTACAGAATATATAAACCTATTAAAATAACAAATAGACAAAAAAAATGTTCTTCTTCAGTTGAGCTATGGAATGTTAAAGAACTCCTTACCATCTTTTATTTCTAATCACTACTTTTATTTTTGGCAAGTAAGGTAGTTCTAAGCTTTTATCCATGTGCTCACAATTCTCTTCAAACTAAAAAGAAATAAAAGATGAGAATCTAGTCTTAAGGATGTGGCTAAAAATATTACTGAAATAATAAGCAGATAGTATATTTTACACATCACATAGTAGGATTCACTAGTAAGCAACTGGTAGTAAAAACTGAATGCAGTTTTGAAACAGATTTTTCTAAGGCATGATTTCTACTTTAAGAAGGAAAGGAAAAAATGAATTTGATATGGAAGAAAGTTTCAAATTTTAATTACTTTGAAGTTGAATTACTTTTAAAGTTATAAAATTAATATAAGTATTTATTATACAAATTTATAAATAAAATGAAAACTGATTAAAATTAACTTATAAAAATTTATATAGTCAATATTAAAACAGAAAAGCAAACATTTTTTAGTGTTTACTATATGTTAGCCAAGATTTAGCAATTCAAATGAATTAATTCATTCAATCCTAATGATATATCAATGTATTAGTTACTATTTCTACCCTCACTTTACTGTTTAGAAAACTGAAACTAGTTAGCTAGCATATTTGCCAAAGATAGCAACACTAGGAAGTGCAAATGGCTGAATTCAAATATAATCAATGCAGCTACAGGCCCTCATCTCTTACCCTGGCATTACACAACTTCATGATCCCCTGGAAATTCCTGTTAACTCTACCAATCCCGATCTTTTTTTCCTCCTCTAATAAATAGTTTGGTAGGTATATTCAAATAAAATTCTATTTATGCCATATAAACAGTTATTCATTTGTTCGACAAATACTTTTTGAATTAATTATATGAGAGACCTTGTGCTAATCACTGGATTTATAGTACTGAACTATAATGTTATTGTATATACTCTTACGAAGCTTATAATTTGCCGACACAATAGATAAATGGTCACATAAATACAAGAATTTAAAGAGAAGAGAGTTAGTGCTGCTGTGTTAAAAGTAAATAAAAACTTTGGAAACATTCAATAAAGGTAATTTGATAAAATAAAGCTGGAGAACATTAGAAGATGAAAAAAGGGGAAGAAATTAAGACTCTATTAGGATTTTTGCCTTAACAATGCTTTTCAAGTCTCTTCAATGTCTAGTTCACTCTGAAAAAGCTGAAAACGGATGTCAATGATGAAACACCATGATTTTAGTGATGGAAAAAAGATGATGTGAGATTCTGTTCAGTATACCTATATTGAGAGAAATGTCTTGGACATTTATCAAGAGAGTGGAAAAAATATAGATTTATGTGGTTTAAATAAAAATAAAATATTTAGTTATGGATTTTTTTCTTAAAACCTAAGTACTAATTATATGAGAAAAAGACAATATATCTACTTTTGTTTATTAGTTAATTTTCAGGTAGAAATGATGGCTAGCATACATACCAGATATATATTTTTAAATAAAGTTACATGATCTGATATTTCTACTTAATTAAATTTATTAAGATTTTTGTAGCTTATGTGATAAGTTCACAAATACTTTATAGATGTTTAGATGGAAATTATATTCATATTCACTCAATGATTAAAAAGTCCCAGCTTAATATATTTCTCATTTTTCTGTAGTAAACTTTAATTTTCTTTGAAAGTTTTTAAGATATATTCTTTTTCTTCAATGTTATGAATTTTATTAGAATATGTCCACACTGGCCATTTAAAAAAGAATATTCATTCTTTGTTGTTCCTCTTGGTCCCACTAAACATTACATATTTTAATTTGTATTTTTATTTTATTCTGTGAAAATACTTCTTAAATTAATTAATTAATATTCTCTAAATACACAAATATATTAAGGAAGACATGTGATGTAATGAGCGCTAGGTATCAACTAGATGTCAATTAGTTGAATTTAAGTAAAAAAAACACTTCAAAAAAATTTTTTAAAAGTACACAAATATATGTATATTTTCTGACCTTGTCTGTGTGAACATATCTCAGCATAGTTATTGACAAAGCAAACAAATTTCTCTTAACACATAATATGCAGCATGTGGTAAATTTATTATACTATGTTTTTGTTCAAATATAATTCAGCTACAATTTATATACATGCCAATCTATGTCATTGGTTCAGGGCTAGTTAATTTGACACTGGCACACTCATTTAAAAGAGATTGTTTCTCCAGCCTAAACAATCAGATCAAGCACAGACATGTGAAAATTGGTTCTGTAAAGTAGAAAAAACAAAAGAAAAACAGAGATGACTGTGGTAGTCTTTCATGACCAGTTCAAATGTCTCCAAATGCCTGTAACCTAACTAGTATGTAATTTCATTTAAAGATTTAAATAAATCCTATAGACTAAAATAGACTTTATTATGGTTAATAAATTCAAAACAAATTCCTATTTCATCATGATACAATTATCATAAATATTAACATATAGTAAGTTCAAATTCAGAGTAACAGAACTCCATCAAATTAATATCAGATAACTTCTGAGAAGTTATAAATTAGAGAAGACTTTTCTGTGACAAACATATTTCAAGCACTAGTTCAGTAACACTAAAGGATTTCTGAGTACTGTTCATGTCTGTATCACTTGAGATTAAGAAGCACAACATAGCTATTGCTCAATAAATAGCTATGAACTGACCAAATGACTAGTCTTCTGATTTTGGAATAAATTGTTCATTTAAGAAGTGCTTTAGGGAATGTAATATTTTCTAATTATTCTGGGGTAATGTGTGTCATCAATGGTAAATATATCGTTTTTGATTTATATTTCACAAGAATGAAATATTAATAATAATGATTACTTTCCTAATAAAAGTTAACCTACATTTTGATTAAACATTCATTATCTTTTTTTGTGTAAAGATAGATGTATTAAAATTTTATTAGGGTTTATTTCTATCTTCTGTTTTTATTATTTATTTTTTATTTTCTGTTTTTAAAATAATGAATAAACAATAATTTCGACATTGGCATATTTATTTTTAACTTATCCTTATTTATTTCTTTTAGTGAAGTGCATGGTGTAAGGAAAGCTCAGTAGAGTACTTTGCACCTATATGTGTGCGTATGTGTTTGTGTGTGTATGTGTTTATTTTATTTTTTATTTTTTTTAATTTTGTGTGTGTGTGTGCTTATTTAAAAAAAAAACCTGAGATAATGTGGAGGAAAAAGAATCCTCATACATCATTGGTGGGAATACAAAATTATATAGCCACATTGGCAGATAGGTTGGCAGTTTCCTACAAAGCTAAAAATACTCTTATCCTATGATCCAGCAATTGCACTCCTTGATATTTCGACAGATGAGCTGGAAACCTAATTTCACAAAATAATGTGCACATAGATATTTACAGAAGCTTTATTCACAATTGTGAAAACTTGGAAGCCACCAAGATGTCTTTCAACAGGTGAATACATAAACTGTAATATATTCATCTAATGAAATGTCACTTAGCTATGAAAATAAGTGAGCTATCAAGCCACATTAATATATAGAAGACCTATAAGTGCATATTTCTAAATGAAAGAACCCAATCTCAGAAGACATCATACCGTAATACTACAACTATATCACATTCTGGAGAAGAAACTATAGAAACAGTAAAAAGATCAGTGGTTGACAGTGAAACTATTCTATATAATACCATAATGGTGGACATATGTCATTATATTTTGTCAAAACCAATAGAATATATAACACAAAATGTCCTAATGTAAACTATGAACTTTGGGTAATCATGATATATCAATGTTGGTGCATCTGTTGTAACAAGTTTATCACCCTAGTGGGGGATGTTGGTAATGAGGAAAGCTATTAATGTGTAGGGACAGGGAATATATAGGAAATGTCCACCTTCCCCTCAATTTTTCTGTCAACCTAAAACTACCCTAAAACATAAATGTTACTGATTTTAGAAATAGTCTGTGATCAGAATTTTTTTTTTTATTGCTAGAAATTCATGGGGTGCCTGAATCGCTCAGTTAAGTGTCTGCCTTCAGTTCAGATCTCAAGGTCCTGGGTTCCATCTGCATAAACAAATAAATTTATTTAAATAAATAAAATCTTTGAAAATAAATTGCTAGAAATTTGTTCTTATTTTATTTTTAAGCTTTTAAATTGTACTAACTTTCCCCCAAATTATGAAATTTGTTAAGGTATGTTTGAGGGAGTGGGAGAAGCACACTGCCTTCTGAACAGGGAGCTTTGCATGGGGGTCGACCCAGGACTCCCTCATCATGATCTGAGCCAAAGGCAGACTCTTAACCAGCTGAACCCCCCAGTTGCTCCTATTTTTTTAATTCACCCTCTATGTGTTTTCTTGGTGTTTCATATTTAAGGTCATGATGTTTACATAGTGGAAGCTGATAAATTAAAAAAGGAACATTAATTTTATAATTCAACAAAACTTGATTTGAATATCAGCATTAGTTTAGTAGACATATTATTGATCGTAATTATAATTTTTCCAACCATAACTAACATAAATACTAAATTAAAAAAGCCTTGTGATTATTTTGTTGCTTTTCATATAGTATGTCCCCTTTTTTAGGGAATATTTTAGCACGTGAAAAAAAAATAAACCTTATTTCTTAAAAATTAGGCAAAATATAAATAAATTAATTTTGTTACGAATTTAAACTTGAAAATTACTCTTGGAGGGGTGCCTGGATGGCTCAGTCAGTCAAGCATCTGCGTTGGCCCAGGTCATGATCTCAGGGTCCTGGGATTGTGCCCCACGTAGGGTTCTGCACTCAGCACGGACCCTGCTTTTCCCTCTCCCTTTGCCCCTCCCCTGCTCATGCTCTCTCTCTCTCTCTCTCTCTCTCTCTCTCTCTCGCTTTCACTCTCTCAAATAAATAAAAATAAAAATCCTTGAAAAAAATTAAAAATACTCTTGGAAATGCGCCTGGGCAGTTCAATTAGTTAAACATCCAACTTTAGAATTTTGTTCTGGTCATTATCTCAGGGTCATGAAGTAGAACCCAAGTCAGGCTCTGTATGGAATCTGCTTGAGTTTCTCTCCCTCTGCCCCACCCCACGCCCTCTCTCTCTCTCCCTCTAAAATAAATAAATAAATCTTTTAAAAAAAAGCTACTCTTGGAAAAATTTACATATCCTTTTGATATACTGATGAATAACTTACTATTGGGAAAGAATTCTCCATGGGTCTTTTGTATTTCTGCCTGACTTCAGAGTAAGAGACATTGATCACTTAAATCTAGACAATCTTTCCAAGGATGTTGGAATTTTTTTAGCATTTGATTTCTTATTCCAAGATTCAACAGAAATTCCCTTGCAACTTTGGACATTTAATTATTTAATGTGCCTCTAAATAATATCCTTGTTTTATCATCTTAATAGAACTATAATATGTGACACACTGTTATGTTTTCCACAGGAATTGCACAAATAACCATTATGGTTGTTTTAAATATGGAGTTGTTCAAATCATTTTTATACATACAAAATCTTTTTAAAAGTATATAATTTCAAAAATTTGTTTTTGTTTTATAACTGAAATAATATTTTAGACTTGAGTGAAAGAATAGTTAATAGTATAATTTGAAACTTCCATGAAAATAACAAATAAAACATAATTGCAATCTTCTGCATGATTAATAGGCTAGAATTTAATTTTTAATTTCATCATGCAGTATGTTAACTATGGTCTTTTGGTTAAATAAATTTAATTTCCTAGGAGATCAAGCTACTACAACATGTATTCAGTGTCTGAATACCTCATAGTATTATTTTTAATTTCATATGTACTGAATTTGATTAAGGGTTTACTTTGATTAACTTTATTTTCAAAAGACCTGACTGAAAAACTATATTTTATTAAATATCAATGCTTAGACAGAGCAAGGTAGTGATGAGCTTCTATATTAATGGCATTTTGATATATATACTACAAAAGTGAAAATACAACTTGATAACTTTCATATTATTGCCCATAGTCTTAGGAATTTTATAAAATTTTGGTAATAAGGAATAGATTCTAAATAAAAAGAAAAAAAATAAATCTGGAGAAATGTTTACAAAAACATGTCAACCAAGGACATAAAGTGCAATTCTGAGGAAAATTTAACACAAGCTATAGTACTTAAACTGTTAAAGCTAATTCAATCTATTTCAATCCAACTTTAGTAAAATCCAGGCAGAGTGGATCTATATTTTTTCAGTTTTATGCATTATGCCATTTTTGGAAAAGCTACTGTTAGACTAGTTGAATTTCTGAGTGATAGTCAATTTCTCCACAAATCTCTGTATATTTTGACATATTTTGAAATTGAGTGGAAATTAATAAAACATTAATATAGTGTCAAAGTTAGTACTAATCACATATCTACTATATGTAGATATATATGTAAATATTGAGATAAATACAGATATAACATACTACACATTTGCTTATTATGTTTATATATATAATACATGGATACATGTTCATATGTTTGTAGAATAAAGTTATTCATTAATTCATCCTCATTGCTATAGCAGCGAGCAAAAAGGCAAAACCCTTGCACTGACTAAGCTCATATTTAATTATATAGATAAGCAAGTAAGTATTCCCAGAACCAGAAGAATGATCAAAAATGTAATTAAGATTAGCCCCAATTAACAGCTATAAATCACAGAATTAAAATGCTTTTGTTCTTGCTTTGGCAGCACATATCCCAAAACTGAACTGATACAGAGGAAATAAGCATGGTCCAATGCAAGGTTTACAAGCAAATTCATATTTTTCCATATTAAGAAAAAAAGAAAATGCTAATTGTATGGGGTGATGGGTGTTTTCATTAGCTTTATTGTGGCAATCATTTCACAATGCATATGTATATCAAAACATCACATTGTACAAGTTAAATGTATATTCTATTTTTATTTATCAATTATACCTCAATGGAGATAAGAAAAAAATTATTTTACTTTTGCTGCTACCACTACTCACTCTGCTATGACAAAGATGGCACACTAACATTTATATTGTTCCATAAACTATACTGTTTTACATATGTTATCATGTCTCATATTTATAATAACCTGATTAGGTATGTATTGTTATTGTCATTTTATTTATGAGGAAAACCAAGGCTCACAGCTTAATTAACTAGATCAGTGTCTGAGATCTAGAAGGCAACAAGATAGTAATAAATATAAAGTAAGAGCAATGTCTGTTTGTGAGGCAATTAGTTCAAAAGACATGTATTAGGATATGTCAGGTGCTGAAAATATAAATAGAGATATGACTTTCTTTTAGACCTATCTGACTTTCTAAAATATCTATCTTTTAGATATATATGAAAACAATAATTATGATGTAACATAATAAATGGTAAATTATACATATTTGCAAGGTAAATGGAAATGAGGTTTATTGCCAAATCCTAAAATATACATAAAAAAATAATGATGAGGGCGCCTGGGTGGCTCAGTGGGTTAAAAGCCTCTGCTTTCGGCTCAGGTCATGATCTCAGGGTCCTGGGATCCAGTACTGCATCGGGCTCTCTGTTCAGCAGGGAGCCTGCTTCCCCCCCCTCCTGCCTGCCTCTCTGCCTCCTTGTGATCTCTCTCCCTCTGTGAAATAAATAAATAAAATCTTAAAAAAAAATTTTTTTTAAATGATGACATTAGTTATTTTAACATTGGTAACTGTACATACTTATATATAGGTGAGCTGACAGATAAATAGATACAGACCAATTGTAAGAGCAATAGAGAAAGAAAAGAGAGAATATGTTATCAGTTCTAATTCAAGTTATTAAAAATGATTACACTTAATACAGACTAAAACTTTATACAAAATAATGAAATAAAAATAATTCAGCTCATTGTTTGTTTTTTTTAATGGTGGTGGGGGGAGACTTTAATCTTATGTAGAAGTTTACAAAGATAAGAAGAGTCACAGTTCCTATCAAAACTTGATGAGTAGCTGCCAAGTACACTTGTGTTAAATCATTTTCTTTTTTGGAATAAATTGCTTTCCTTTTTGTTTTTTGTTTTTATAGTCTTTTAATTTTCTCAAAATGATAGCTCTTTCAAGGATCAATAATAAGAATAACAGGAGTAAATAGCCAAATCCTTGAGTAACCAACAACATGAAATGGAAATGTGCAGTACAATAAAATAACTAGCAATGGAGAAAATAAAATCATGAAAATACATAAACAATAAATTATAGAAAAGTTGGAATTAATATCAGGAGAGAGACATGATAAAAATCTCGATTACTTAAATTAACAAGAGTCTAAAGAAAAAAATATTTTGCTTTTGAGAAAATACAATTGGTTAGTAGAACTTCCAGGTTGAAAAAAAAAATCATGTGTTAGTGAACTGAACAAAATGAGAATGTCTAGATGCAAACATAAACAAAGATTGATATAGAAAAATAGATGCTAGATAGAAGAGAGAAAAATAGATGCCAGGCACATGACAAAGAGATAGATGGGAGAAGGAAAATGAGGAGAAAATATTCAATTATGTGAAAGAGAGACATAGGAAGTTAAACACTCACATACTTGGAGTTGTAAAAGTCAGGGGTTTTGGATTTATTTTGGATTTTAAGAACTTAAAAAAAGAAACAAAAAAAATGGAAGAAAATACCAAATATATGCATAGCGACTAAGAAAGAATATAGGGGAAAAAGTCAAGAAATAAAGTTAAGAGTCAGTTAATTCATTGAAAGGAGCAAAAAAATTGACAAACCTTTGTGATGGATGTCAAATAAACCTGTATATTTCCAAAATTTACATCCATCAAGTCATTATGTTGCATATCCTAAACAAATACAGTGTTATATATCAATTACATCTCAATAAAACTGAAAAAAATAAAAATCACAAAACACTGGAGAAACTATTTTAAAACAGTAAGAGCAGGAATACCAAATATCAGGAATAAAAAATGAAAAGTAAATATACACCAGGTGCCAAGCTTTTTTCTTGAAAGATCAGATGGTAAATATTTTAGGCTTCTTGTTGTAACTACTGAACTTCTTGCTGTAACTAATCAAACTGTTTCTGCTGTAGTGGCATAAAAATAGCAATAGACCATATGTAAATGAATGAGCGTGACTGTGTTCCAGAACACTTTATTTATAAAAACTAACTGACTTACGGGCTACAATTTGCTGACCACAAGGTTTTTTTTCTTTCTTTCTTCTTTTTTTTTTTTTTTGGCAAGAGAATTTGAAACTAATGTAATATTGCATGTCAACTATACTCAAATAACGTTATTTTTTTAAGATTTTATTTATTTATTTGGCAGAGAAAGAGTGTTTACAAGTAGGCAGAGAGGCAGGCAGAGAGAAAGGGGGAAGCAGGCTACACACCGAGCAAAGAGCCAGATGCGGGGCTGGATCCCAGGACCCTGAGATCATGACCTGGGCCAAAGGCAGAGGCCCCAACCCACTGAGTCACCCAAGCGCACCTCAAATAACATTTTAAAAATTAAGAAAATTTTTAAAATAAAAAGAATTCAAGATTTATTTTTAAGAAATATACAATACAAAAATCTTATAGACAAACTACTTCTGCAGGTAAAATACACATTCAAAAGATAAATCAGGGTATATTAATACTTTTAGCTCAATAAATTTAAAATGTATGTAAAATGCACAATTGTCTAGAACGTGCATTTTTCCAAAAGTAACTTGAAGTAAAATACAAAACCAGAATTGTCCTATAACAAATTCATTTACTCAGTAGTCAAAGATCGTCTCATAAAGCTCATTTCAAACCAACAGTTTTACTGGTGGATTGTTCCAAACATGAGACAAAACAATAATTACAATATTACATATAATTGTTGTGAGCAGAATGCAGGAGGAAACATATTCCAATTGAAGCTATAATAACCTTGATATCAAAAATAAAACAAGACGAAATCAGAAAGGGAGACAAACCATAGAAGACTCTTAACTGTGGGAAATAAAAGGGTTGCTGGAGGGTCAAGGGGTAGGGGCATGGGGTAAGTGGGGGATGGGCATTAAGGAATGCACTTGATGTAATGAGTAGTGGGTTTTATATGCAACTGATGAATTACTGAACTGCACACCTAAAACTAATGATACACTATATGCTAACTAATTGGATTTAAATAAAATAAGTTTAAAAAAAATTTACCAAGATAGGAAAAAAAAAGAAAAAGTCAATCTAACTTAACAAAAATAAGGAAGAAAAACTTGAAGGTTATCAAGCAGAAATCAACAATGTATTAAAAAATATGACATCATGGACATAAGGTTTATTCTAAGAAACCCTGGAAAGCAGTCATGGTTTCATATGAAAATAGCAATTAATGTGAGGCACTGAAACAAAAGACTTAACAAAATCAAAAGTTAATTTAATGCCATGGTCTTAAAAAGCATAAATCTTACACTTTAACAACCTAGAAATAAAAGAGAATGGGCTTAACTTCATTTAGTTTGTTTTCAAAAGTCTTTTGGAAAGTATTATACATAACAAGGAAATGCTAAAGTATTTCCTTTGAGATTGGTAACAAGAGAAATATCAATGTTATAAGTAATTCATATTGGAGATCTTAGGCATGGCAGTAAGGTTTATTTAAAATAATAAAAATGATAGGAAAAAGGAAAACAAACAGCCATATCATGGAGGTTATTATTATGCATATTGAAAATTCAAAAGAGGGGCTCTTGGATGGCTCAGTCCATTAAGCATTCATTATGTGAAAATGAATTGCATTTCTATATATGAGCTCCAAACACAAGGTAAAAGATCACAGATATGACTTACAATGGAATTTTAAAATCAAGTTATTAAATATAAGTAAAATAAAATAAGTCTAAAGTGTGCCAGATCTTGTGGAAAACAATAAAAAACCTTATTGATAGTAATTTAAGATGACCTGGATACATTGAGAGTTTTGCCATCATTAGACTGGCAAAGAAGTTAAACATCTTAAAGAAGTCATTTCTCCTCTAAATTCATCGTTATTATCAATGCATCCCAAGTAAAAGCTCAGTAAGATTGTACTTAAATGTTATCAAGCTAATTCTATACTGTATATTAAATATAAAAATACCCAAAGTTAATGTAAGTTTCTTTTTTTTGTTTAAAGATTTTTATTTTATTTATTTGAGAGAGAGAGATCACAAGTAGGCAGAGAGGCAGGCAGAGAGAGAGGAGGAAGTAGGCTCCCCGCTGAGCAGGGAGCCCAATGCAGGGCTCGATCCCAGGACCCTGAGATCATGACCTGAGCTAAAGGCAGAGGCTTAACCCACTGAGCCACCCAGGTGCCCTTAATGTAAGTTTCTTAAAGAAAATAATAAATTGGGGGATGTATTATAAACTATAATAATACAGCATGGTATTAGAAAAGCAAAAGACAAATAGATTAATGGACTGGAATAGATAGAACATAATAAGAAAAATGTTAATATGGGCACATGACATTTGGGAGAGTTGATATTCTAGATCAATGATGAAAGATGGATTTGTCAATAAGTGTTGCTGGTAAAACTGATTATGCAAATAGGAAACAATTAAAATGGCCCTTAATTCACACTGTACATATCAAGTTCTTTCTCAGGGAATAAATATTTAAATGTGAAAGCTAGGCAAAATTTTCTCTTGGCCTCTCGTTGTTATTGCATTGTTCAATATCTTCATGTTCTTTATGATTTGTGGGCTATTGTTTTTATTTATTGTTTCTTGTCAAGGGTGCTTGGTTATTGGCGTCTTTGCATAAAATATGACATTTGGTTTAGATGTTCAGCTTAAGCATCTGTTTTCTAGATAGAACTTTAATTAAAATTTGTGTTTTTAGCCTCGCTTTTCACTCTCTATTTTTCATTGTTTTGCTTTGTTAACCTTTTAAATCCAGTCTCACCATATCCCAGGTGGTTTGGTTTCTCGCTCCACTGTACACCCACATGTTTTTGTTCTTTGTGTCTGTTTTCTCTACTTCCTTATATTTCCTGATAATCTTCATTTTCCTTTCCCCAGCCCAGAAATTTTCTGAAACCTTTTGAATGCATAAGACCTTTCTCATTTCCTATGTTGTTCTATTTAATTTCCTTTTGTTCTTCATTTATAGCCTTACATAGCTTTATGGGAGATGTAGTCATATTTTTCAAAGTGAATGTAAAAATATGTTGTTTTAAAATCAAGTTATGGGTGTCCAGGTGGCTCAGCTGGTTGAGCAACTGCCTTCAGCTCAGGTCATGATCCTGCAGGCCCAGGATTGAGTCTCGCATTGGCCTCCCAGCGCCGTACGGAGTCTGCTTCTCTCTCTGACCTTCTCCCCTCTCGTGCTCTCTCTCTCTCTCTCTCTCTCTCTCAAATGAAGTTTAAAAAAAAATAAAAATAAAAAAATAAAATGCAAGTTATGATTAAATTTCTAACAATTGAACAATAGCTGAGTGTGATGAATTTAATCTTCATTGACATTTCTCTCTCAGCAAGAAAAACTGATGTTCTCCTTCCCTAAGACAGTAGTACTAAGAGGCAATACCTTGATGTTATCACCATTAAATTGTTCTGATATAGAATATACTTTGTCGGGAAATTAGAGATCATCTTATTCTCAGGATCCTTCTATAAAAACTCACAATAAACATATAAAAGGAGTTATCACTTTTATTTTGTACCTTGAAAAATATATTTCAAATAGCTATCCTAATCTGATGTATAATTAATTAAATACCCTTTCTGTGATCAAAATATTTAGAAAGTAGACCAGATTGAATTATCAAAGGTTGCTTATAGAACATGGATTACAGGAAAGGAAGAAAGGCTGATGGTCTTCAATGATTATTCATTCTGATAAAGCTGTGCTCAGGGGTCTCTACAGATGTCTCTTTTTTTTAGTAAAAAAAAAAAAAAAGTAAAACTATTTGGTAGCTTTATTTAGTTTTGAAGAGAAGACTAGATAAGACTTTGGACAAGTGATACAGCTGTGCAGATGGAATCTGGGTGTATTCCAATCCCTTCTTACTGAAATTCATTCCTAGTTCCCTGATTGTTCAACAAGAGTTTCCCATTTCTTTGCTGGAAATAATTTTGGGCTCCACTAAAATGTCAGCCACCACAATGATGTGTGGGTTTTACCTTTCATTTTTTTTTTTTTTTTTTTTAAAGATTTTATTTATTTATTTGACAGAGAGAGAGATTACAAGNGACTTTGGACAAGTGATACAGCTGTGCAGATGGAATCTGGGTGTATTCCAATCCCTTCTTACTGAAATTCATTCCTAGTTCCCTGATTGTTCAACAAGAGTTTCCCATTTCTTTGCTGGAAATAATTTTGGGCTCCACTAAAATGTCAGCCACCACAATGATGTGTGTGTTTTACCTTTCATTTTTTAGAAGTTAACTATACAGTTGACTCTTGGACAACATGGGTTTGAACTACATGGGTCCACTTAATACACAGATTTTGGTTGTTGTTAGATATGGTAACTGTGGGCGCCTGGGTGGCTCAGTGGGTTAAAGCCTCTGCCTTTGGCTCAGGTCATGATCTCAGCGTCCTGGGATCGAGGCCCGCATCGGGCTCTCTGCTCAGCGGGGAGCCTGCTTCCTCCTCTCCTTGTCTCTCTGCCTGCCTCTCTGCCTACTTGTGATCTCTCTCTCTGTGTCAAATAAATAAATAAAATCTTTAAAAAAAAAAAAAAAGATATGGTAACTGTTTTCTCTTTCTTATGATTTTCTTAATATTTTCTTTTCTCTAGCTTACTTTGTTGTACGAACACAGTCATAATTCATACAATATACAAAATATGTGTTATTCCACTGTTTATATTATTGGTAAGGTTTCCAGTCAACAGTAAGCTATTAGTAGTTAAGTTTTGGGGAAATTAAAAGTTATATATGGAGTTTCGACTGTGTGGGGTGTCAATGCCCCTCATTCTTACATTGTTCGAAGGTTACCTGTATTTTCATATTTGGTGAATAGCTTAGTTTTGTATTGGATTTTCTAAGTGGTACCCATCTAGTCACTATCTTACTCTAAATTTTTTAGAGATAAAAAAGCAAAATTTGTGGCTTTCCTAATTTTTAGCATTTTGCCTAATAAACATCAATGTCAAATTTTTTTATCTAATTTTTTCTGGTTATAGTCCCATGTCTAGTTTCTGATATAATCTATTGCTACTTCAAAACTGATTTAGGTGGTGACAACAATAATCTGAACTATTTCTTTATTTTCCACAATGCGTGTAGCATCTGAATCCCACTTCTTTTGAGAAATTATTACCCTTTAAAAAAGCATTTATATTTCTATAACACACCAAAACGTTTTGCATACTAAAATAATAAAAAGTTTTTAGTAGCTTTAGTCATATGATCGGAAACAAAAGACACAGGCTGAATTTCAAAGTGAGCAGTAGAGCTACAAATACTTATAAAGCAATTCTTAATGAGACCCAAACAATGTGACATAAGGTCATTCTATCAATGAGGGAAGAACAATCCCAAGATAAGATGAACATGAATTTCTACTGCAAGAGATTTTTTTTTCTTTAAATGACATTAGAAAGTGCTAATTCTTGGGTTTAGACTACAGTCTTGCTACATAAATGTTATGGACTGTATGTTTGTATCTCCCTGATTTCGTATACCGAAGTCCCAATCCCCAATGCAGATGGTATTTGGAGGTGGGCATTTGAGAGGTAATTAGGTCATATATGATGAAACCTCCATGAATAGAATTAGTGCCCTTATCAGAAAAAACAGAAGAGAGATGATCGCTCTCCACTATGTTAACACATAGCTATCTGCAACCTAGGAAGTGAGCTCTTATCAATAATTGAATCTGCCGGCTCCCCTTAATCTTGGACTTCCCAGTCTCCAGAACTGTGAAGGATAAATTTCTGTTGTTTAAGCTACCCACTCTATTTTTAAAGTAGCCTGAGCTAAGACAAGCTTTCAGAATTTTTATTCTTTTTTTAATTAAAAAAAAAAAGAATTTGTGAGCAGAATACTTGACTGAAAAAAAGCTGTTGTCCATTTTCTGAATTGATCAAATAACACATATTTTACATTTAAAGTCATGTCTTCTTAAGCCCAAAGTTTACGTTATTGCTTTTATAAATATTTATCCTATACATGGGCATAAATAAAATGCATAATATAAAGGGTTATGAGCTAAGGTTTAACATTGCAAAAATGTCAGAAAAAAAAGTAAAATTCCTAGTCTTTTTTTTCTATTTTACCTTTTTTTGTTTTTCTTTTCTAGTCCTCCAAATTTGGTAACATTTTTTTAAATTTGTTACACTATTTTACTTAAAAGGACAAAGTATAAATCAGACGATATTTTACACCGGTTTTCTCTCTACTTTGATTACATTCTTGCTTTATTCCAGTTTCCACAAAATGTATTATGTAAAATATATTTTGAAAATATATATTTTACAGTCAACATTTATTTGATTGTAAAAATAGAAACATAGGTATAAAATATAAATAGATAATAAGCTTTACTCTTGAGTTTCTCTATCTTTTCAAGTGGATCAGGTAGATAGATGGCACTTAAAATAATGTGTTAAATTTAGAGAGAGAATACATTAAATAGGAAAGAAAGTTGTGGAAAATAGGAAGGCCTTTCCATTAAGGGTTTCAGATATGAAATGTTCTATTCAGACACAAACTAAGCCTAAAATGAGAGCTTTTATTTTTTAAAACTGAAAGAGCTAGAGAGTAATTAAAGGTAATTGGCATGTTATTATTCTTAAAAGGTTCCCTTTTCTGTTCTAAGAATACCAGGGAACAATTGAATAGATAAAAAGCGAACTATAAATTGCCAAATAGATCTTTTGTATAATAATACATCTCTCTAGACAAAAGATATTTCAAAACCATACAAAAGAGGGAGGTGTATTTGCCTGACTGGCCTCTCATCTTGCCTGACCACAGTGAAGTCACCTCAGATTTTTAAACTCACAGTGTTAGAAGACATCTTAATAGGTTAAGGGGGACTCAGAAGGTAATGTGATAAACTTGAAGGAGACCAGGTGGTTGCCAGAAGTTAACATTAGGTGAGTAGAAAATCACTTGATAAATGAAACTGAAAGCTGAATAAATACTTTTATTTAAGAATACCTATGGCAGATTGAGGCTGTTAACATTATTGATCCAATCTGGGAAGCCCTCCGTCTTGCCCTTTCTCTCTCCAAATCCTGCATTTTTTTTTCCCAGAACTGGATCAATACAAATTCTCATTATGAAGTCATTTATTTACTACTCTATCCTTCAATGAACTCTTTTGCAAAAACGTCTATCCCACCCAAAGTAAATAGAGTGGCACGTTATTCCTCTCTTATCTTTAGTTTCTCAGACCAAATAAGACTCCCTCAGATGTTTACTCTAATTAATCTAATCTTAATCCAATTAAAATATAACCCTTACTCATGCCTTCTCTCTAAAACAATATGGTTTTTCTGATCCATAAATTTTCCATGTTCATTTAAAGATCGTTTTTATGTACCTTCACTCTTTCTTCTATTTTGAAGGCAAAAATTGTGTTTTTCACATTGTTTATTTGTATCCTCTTTTCTTTATGAATTAGTTTTTGAAAACTCCCAATATATTTTAATTGGGGACATCACAACTTGTTAAATAAAAGGGACTATATTGAAGAATTTGCATAGTTTTTCTTCATGCTGTACATAGTAGGGATGTTTATTAAAATTAAAGTGTTCTTCATGGCAACTGCCCTTTCACACCACTTTTATACCACTTAGTTATGACACTTTTTATAAATCAAACTTAATGAAAGAGGCACTTCTAATCATTTTTACAGATTTACTAAGGTATAATACATATACAGAAAATGACACATTTAATATATAAAATTTGACAATTGGGACATATGTTGACACTTGTGATACAATCACCACAATGAGAGTAATAAACATATCCATAACTTCCAAAAGTTTCTTTGGGTCTTTTTGATTTTTTTTTTTTTGTCATAAGAGCAGTCGAAATCTACCCTCTTGATAAACTTTTTAGTGCACAACAACATAATGTTAATTACATGTTCTACATTGTACAGCAGATATCTAGAATTTATTCATCTTGAATAACTGTCATTTTATATTCATTGAACAACATTAACTGAAATGGCGCTTAAAGCAACTCACACACAGGACCCAAAGTTAAATTTATTTAAGAATGAAAAAGTGATCTATATGTGGATATTTTGCATTTAATCTTAAACTTGATGAGGATAAAGTTAATATATTTCTTATCAGCTACATTATAAGACTTAACCATATGGTGCATTTCTTTTTTATGTTCTAGGATTATGTGGAAGCTCAGTATAGGAACATAAAGACAACCATATATTATTGAGCCCAAAGACTCTATTTAGATTTCAGATGTAAGGGTTCAGAATATGTCACTCCAAAAGGTGCCACTTTAGCATATTAATTATTTTGAATTAAAGGTACTTAAGAAACAGCTGGTGCAGGAAGATTCTAGCCCTCCTCTGTCCCTCTGAAAGCAGGAGATATATCTTGAATGTTGAATGTACCCTCCCTGTACCAGGAAGGTAGAAAGAAACCTTATCACCAGAGACAGGGAATTTAGGGCCAACCAGGTTGCATAAGTAAAACATGTTAGTTCTTCAAAACTTTACCAAGTTTTGCCCAAATCTAAGCCCTTCAAATCACTTTATCTTGTTAATTCTTCACAAATTTATTGTTTCTTCATCTAAAAAGTATAAAAACTTCCTGCTTTGGTTAATTCTAAGAGGCTTCTATTTTGGGGGGTTTCCATATTTCCCTAAGCATTAAATTAATTTTATTTTTCTCCTGTTAATATATTTTAGGTCAATTCAATTACTAGATGAAAGAACCTAGAAGGGAGGAAGAGAAACATTTTTCTGCACCTACCGTTCAGTGCTCCGTGTGAGGCTCTGCACTGGCTGGATATCCTGTGCTCCCCAGACTGCTCTGGCTTAGAGATCTGGGGATCTCTGGCAAGAGCTGGTAAAATGTAAACATTCTTACCACGTCAGTTTTCCAGATCTGTGCCGACAGAATCCAGGGGAAGTGAAAGTGGTAAGAGGTTTTTTTTGTTTGTTTTGTTTTGTTTTTTGTTTTGTTTTTAATGTAGATTAGCAGGAGAAAATATTTGTGGGAACTAGATTCCTGGGTTCGGTGACCTGAGAAAGATTGTGTTATGAGGATTCCTATTTTCTATTGATCCCTTTCCTCCCAGAGATGGTCATTGTTTTCTTTTATCTCTGTTTTTTTTATCTTTTGCCACAAGGAGGGAAATCATAGGGTAGAATGAAGGCATAGGTTCTATAAGCCTGCAAGCGGGCCTCATAGACTGGTGAATTCATCAGACAAGTGTCTGTTCAGATATATTTTGCAAGTGTCTGTTTAGATACACTTATTATATAAAAATGAGATAAAGTTTTCCCTTTTTCAGGTTCTGTGTCCTGAGAGCTTGGCTTTGTGACCACTGAGAATACTCTTTCTGACCTCCACTAGCCAGAAGGTGTACATGTCACTTTGCATCTGGCAGCCAGCCAAATAGGCTAGGATCTGAGAAACAAAGTGACAAACAACATTCTCTCTGACCATGCCAACTGTCAGGGGAGTTGTCTTAAGGGGTCTTAGTTTGTAAGGGGCCTTTATCATATCAACCTTCATTGTCTCATTAGTTCTGGAAAAGTCCTATTCCAGGAGAGGCCACCCAGTGTCACAGATTAGCAGGTCTGTGACTAGAGGCCTCTCACATTCTCCTTGGAAACTGGAGACCCCATTTCCCTAACACCATTCTAACTGCTAGTGATAATGAAGGTTTTTGCCTTCTGAGGCTAACACTGGAAGTGAATTTTCTAGATTTTATGAGGGCTGCATATTTTGTATCTTTGGGGACACCACTTGTATCCATAGTTAACACATAAAAGACCTTATTGGTTTGAGTCATTATTAAGATTAATGTACCTTTGAGGGGCACCTGGTTGGTTCAGTCAGTTAGTTGTCCAACTCTTGGTTTTCGGCTCAGGTCTTAATCTCATGGGTCATGAGATAAAGCCCCACATCAGGCTATGCGCACAGTGGGGAGTCCAGGAATTCTCTCCCTCTGCCCTGCCCCCCATGCTCTCTCTCTTTCTCTTTCTTTCTCTCTCAAATAAATAAATAAATCTATTTTTTAGGTTAATGTAAAAAATTTATTCATCAATAGCTCAGCAATTCACCCTTTAAGTTGGAGAACTTTCTATATCTAAAAAAAAAAAATTTAGCAGCTATTACCCTTAACAATTATCTTATTGGTATCTATGGAAAAGTCAAATTAAAAAGAGGACACAAAGAAGTGTAATGTCTAGCCTTAGGACTATCCTTAAAGCGAAAAAACAGAAGTTAGAACAAAAATTAAGACTTACATCTGATGTAAGTTCCCCTATCAAAATCCAGCTGTATCTCCTTAGCAAATTCCTCTGATTTCCCCAGAAATTCCTTTAAATACCCAGTGGGCTTTTTAAACTTCCTGTTCCCTAGAAGATTTACAGAGGACATTCCAGCCTGATCTCCAGGTCCACTAAACAGTTTATTCATGTAAATGCTGAGAGGCACATAGTAAATTTAGCAGAAGTACCCGGGACAAACTGTGGGGCTCACTTCACTCTCCAATACAGCTCCTCCTACTTTCCAGGGCTCTGTAATCAGGCTTTTCCAGCTTCAGCTTTCCTGTGCAATAATCATAGTGGATGTACATGGGACGCCCCACTGTAAAGAATTCAAGTCCCCTAGACAGCATCAGTTATACTAAATTATAAAGCCCTTTTACCACTGCTTTCAGAAGATCCCACAAAATTTAGAGAAGAATTAGAGAAAAATATAATAAGCCTCTGCCTTCGGTTCAGGACCCAGGGATCCTGGGATCAAGGCCCTCATAGGGCTCCCTGCTCCACTGGGAGCCTGCTTCTCCCTCTGCCTTTCTCTCTCTCTCTGTGTCTCTCATGAATAAATAAATAAAATCTTTAAAAAAATTAATGACCATTCCCATCCCTACTCACAGGAATTTTGGCTGCTGAAGGACATTCTTTTCACCTATGATTATTTTGTAGTTAACAGAGCAAGTCAGCTCCTCCTCTAGGGAAAATTTTCCTCACAGAGGAAAGAGATGACCAGAATTTCTCCCTGGCCTTCCTATAAATGATCAGGAAATGGATCATCTGGAGGATTATGCTCAGAGGCTGAAGAAAGTAACAGTAAAGGTTTTTCTCCCAAAGATGAATTGGTCCAATGTTGAATCTAAATTCAGGAAAAGAAGAGAACATTCAAAGGTCTTTTTGAATGCTTTATACAGAACTTTTAAAGGCATACTGCATTAAGTCCTAAAGCTCCAGAACATAGGAATCTTTTGATTCCCACCTTAATAGGAAATCTCCCTGATAAAAAGAGGCAGGTTAATGTAATTGGATGGGTGGGTCAGCTCTTTGGTATTATTTTAGGCTATAACCCAGTTCTTTGAGAAGTAAAAGCAACTGACATTGTCTTAGAAATCTTTCTTCACAAAACCAGAAATGCAGCTCTAGAAACAATTCAAAGTTCACCTATCTTTATCAACCTTCAAATCTTCCCTCTTATCGCAGAATGCTTGCAGATATTAGGAAAGATCAGGACATTGAAACAGAATTGTTCTAAAAAAGAAGGAAAAATTTATATAGTAATTACCCTGGACTTCTGATAAAAAACAAATATAATGCCTAACACCCTTAGGAGAAAACTTACATTCTTTTCTCTGTCTACTGAAGACATAAATTTTACTACATGTTTGAGTTATAAACATCCAGGAGATGATTAAAACACGTCCCACAATCCCCAAAGAATGAAAAAAGAGAGAAAGAAAGAGAGACAGAAAGAAAGAAAGAAATAAGAAAGAAAAGAAAGAAAGAAAGACAGAAGAAAGAGAAAGAAACAGGTCTTTTAAAATACAAGTAGTTATGGGGCACCTGGGTGATTCAGTGGGTTAAAGCCTCTGCCTTCAGCTCAGGTCATGATCTCAGGGTCCTGGGATCCAGTACTACATCGGGCTCTCTGCTCAGCGGGGAGCCTGCTTCCTCCTCTCTCTCTGCCTGCCTCTCTGCCTACTTGTGATCTCTCTCTCTCTCTGTCAAATAAATAAATAAAATCTTTAAGAATAAAATAAAATACAAATGGTTATAAAAGCTTATTTGCCAAAATCTAGTCTATAGCCTTCATGATATTACTTGACAAGGGCAAATAGAAATCTTAAAAGTCTTCTCTACAATTTTAATAAAATCAAATGAACNAAATCTAGTCTATAGCCTTCATGATATTATTTGACAAGGGCAAATAGAAATCTTAAAAGTCTTCTCTACAATTTTAATAAAATCAAATGAACCTAATTTATTCCAAATGATAGAAACACAACTTAGATTCAACAGTTATTTATGAACTAGTGAGTTTTGTATTCTTGTTCCTGATTCATGGCTAAAATTTTAAAACAAAAGCCATAAGGTCTGTTTTCTTCATCTTTCTGAATGTTTGTGTATGTCCACAAATGTATGTTATGTATATATCTTTCTACCTCCAGATGGTATTGATGAATTAATTTGTTAAAAAAAAAACCTGTAGCTAATTAACTTAAAGTAAGCCCTTATCAAATTATTCTAAATTTTCAGATTTATCTTTCTACCTCCAGATGGTATTGATGAATTAATTTGTTAAAAAGAAAAAAACCTGTAGCTAATTAACTTAAAGTAAGCCCTTATCAAATTATTCTAAATTTTCAGAAACATAATGGAAACTAACCCAAATGCTTTTCAAGTTCTCATGATCTGGGATACTCTTTGGTAAATAAATCTAGTTTAAGTTTGTTGGTTTTATTAAAGTAGGCATGTCTGCAGAGTTATCAACTTTAAATATAGTGTAGACATAAAACTTTTATTCTACCTGGGTTAACTAATCAAATAAGTTCATGTTATCTCTGTTAAAAAAAATGCTCTCTTACTAATTTTATTTTTTTAATATTTTCAATCTTGTCTTGTGTCTCTCTCTAAAGAGACGCTTCTAAAAAGTTGTTATTTTCTGTATTAATTCTGATTTTTTGGATATTAATTTGTTTGCTAAATTTTGTTTTACTCTTTCTTGCTTTTCTTAAAAGTGTAATGGCTTTTAACTTTTGACATGAATGTTTTTCTGTTAACCAGAGCTTACCTCCAAGGATGAGGATTGTGACCCACCTGTGAGGTTGGAGGGAATAATCATCCTTGTTTTCCAGTACTGCTGTTCCCTATTCTTCCTGGCTTTGCCAATTACTGGGGCTCTGCCCTGTTGATCTTACTGATACTCCAAGACTCTTCTTGCCAACCAAGGCACAGTTATTTTATGCCCAAGTGATGTCTCTCCATTTTATTTTTTAAAGATTTTACTTACTTATTTATTCTAGGGAGAGAGATTGAGGGACGAACAGAGGGAGAGAGCAGAGTTTGCTCTGAGGTCAGAGCCTAATAGGGGGCTCAGTCTCATGGTCCTGAGATCATGACCTGAGCTGAAACCAGGAGTCAGTCACTTAACTTATTGAGCCACCCCTCTTCATTTTTTTTTTCTCAATGGCATCTCCTTTTTCATATTTAGGTTTCTTTTTTCACCAACTCTTTTTTGTTTCTAAGACTTTCTCTTTCTCAAAAAGCAAATTAAACAAAATCAACAACAACAAATACTGGAGTCAAAAAGCTTCACTGATCAATTATATCAACTATTAAAGAAGGAATAATGTAAATATCAAATAAGCTCAAGCAAAATAGATGAGGAAAAACTTCCCAATACATTTTGAACTCAGAATAACCATGATATGATGAGACCAGAAACTGACAAGGAAGGAAAATTATAAATCATTTTGTTCATGTACTTAAATTTCAAACACTGAATAAAAATATTAGAAAATGAAAACCAATAATATGTTAAAGTGGTTAGTATATAATCACCAATTATAGGGTTTTTAATAGTATTCTTTACTAATTATTCTCACTGAGCATGCAAATTTTGAAACAGGGTCAGATTTCTTAGTAAGTATACAGATCCCCTCTTTAATCCTTACCCCTAGAAAGATATCACAAAATCCAGACCAGTTGAGTTAAATACTAATGAGGCACCCATACATGAGGGACAAGGAAAATGGATTTTTCTCTGCCATTGAGAGAAAGGAAGATAGCTATCCCTCTACCTTTTTGAAAGGTCTCTTTCTTACTCTAACCATGAAATATGTAAATAAAATCTATCCAAGAGCCAAGTGATGGAGATTTCTAGGTACTGCACTTCATCTCTTCCTGAAATATAATACCTTTCAAAAAAATTATTTATTTATTTGAGAGAGAGAGAGCACAAGTGGGAGCAGGGGCAGAGGGAGAGGGAAAGGAACAAGTAGACTCCCTGGTGAGCAGGGACCCTGACTGATATCATGACCTGAGCTGAAGTCAGACACTCAACTGACTGACCCACCCAGGGGACCTTTATTATATAATATAATATAATATAATATAATATAATATAATATAATAACCTTATAACACCTTATAACAATAAGAAGTAATATAAATATTTTTGGATAAAAAATTTGTATATAAAAATTTAGATATAAAAATTTTTTAAAAACAGTCCCACTTCCCTAAATATTCCCAGAGCAGTGATAGTTCAGTTTTTCCTGTAGGATAAATAGGAAAAGACCCAAAGTCTAGGAAATATTTTGGAGGAAAGGCATTAGTAATATTTATATAACTTGAGTCATTCTAGTTTCTGTATTTTATATTCCAGAAAAAATATCTGACTAGATTTTGTTTTTCTTGCACCAATCACTTTTGTTTTATTAATTAGATTAGTTGACTACTAGGTATATCACTTTTGTTAATTTAGTGTTGAGCAGAATGTGATTTCAATTTATTTAATTTTCAGAAAATGTTTCCAAAACCAAACTTGTAATTTCCATTGGTATATATGTCACCTTGTTACGTCTAGCTTTTCCTTTCCTCTAATGCAACTACCAAAATAATATTTAACAACAAATGACTTCTGAAGCCAATTGAAAAATATTTATGCTATATTAGACAACTTGATGAAAATGCATTAAGCTCATGAGTTTCTAAAGATTTGTTAGTGCCTGGAAACTCTGCATGGAGACATCCAGGAAAACATCTTACAGTATAAACTATGCAGCATTGAAAAATCAATAAAGCATACCAATATTTTCTTTTTTTTTAGATTTTATTTATTTATTTGACAGAGAGAGAGATCAGATCACAAGTAGGCAGAGAGGCAGGCAGAGAGAGAGGAGGAAGCAGGCTCTCCACTGAGCAGAGAGCCCGATGATGGGCCCAATCCCAGGACCCTGAGATCATGACCTGAGCCGAAGGCAGAGGCTTTAACCCACTGAGCCACCCAGGCTCTCCATGCATACCAATATTTTCATAGGGAGACACAAGCTGGCCATATTGATATTTATTAAGCAAATAATCTCAAATGAAAGATGAAATCCCCAAAACAATATTTGTTTTTATATCAAATCCATTTCAGTTCAATGAAAATTTACTGATTTCTGTAAGTTCTAAATATCATGATTCGTCTTGGTAATGCTAAGAATCTTTCCCTTCTTTACCTTGAGCTCACAGTGTAATGAAGGAGAGAGAGTCTTAGATATATGCTCAATGAAATATGAAAAATAACATAGTAATAGTACTTTATTTTTTAGTTTTCAGATATCAATTTTTACATAGAGTGCAGAACTCTTAAACAGTTCTTTATTTTTTTTATTTTTTTTTAAAGATTTTATTTATTTATTTGACAGAGAGAGAGAGAGATCACAAGTAGGCAGAGAGGCAGGCAGNGGTAATAGTACTTTTTTTTTAGTTTTCAGATATCAATTTTTACTTAGAGTGCAGAACTCTTAAACAGTTCTTTAGAGAGTGATTAGTTTTCTCCTTAGACATCAGCAAGAATCTACTTGCCTTGTTTGGTAAAAATAAATTAATTATAGCTTTGTGCAGACATATCCTATTGAATTACAAGTTTATGTTAGACAATACCATTATGATAAGACACTAAAAATTTATGACTTTCTCTCTCTTCTTCTCTCTGAATATATAATACAAATATGCATATGTTATTACATATCAGGCATATATTATATAATATATATTTATGTATTACTTATTTTGAAGAGCACATTTTTTTTAAATAAAGTTTCTTGATTAGCCATTAAATGCCAGCATGTGTTAACTCAAGGTTGCACACCCTGGTATAAGAGGCTTGTGATACAAGCACTAAGAGCTTAGGCTAACTCCTCCAATCTAAACCATCACTAATATTGAGTTAAACAGGATAAGGCTACTTCCCTATTTAGAANAAATAAAGTTTCTTGATTAGCCATTAAATGCCAGCATGTGCTAACTCAAGGTTGCACACACTGGTATAAGAGGCTTGTGATACAAGCACTAAGAGCTTAGGCTAACTTCTCCAATCTAAACCATCACTAATATTGAGTTAAACAGGATAAGGCTACTTCCCTATTTAGAAAATTTGAGACAAAAATAAATTCTTTGCCCACATTATTGTTGAACCATTTATTTTCTTGTACAATATACTTTAATGACAAAATCCTGCCAATTTCTGAAGTAATTGCTCAAGTGTCAACAATATTGCTAGCTCTGGTAGCCATTACTTACTTATAGTTGTAAAGGCCTTCTTGCTGACATAGCGGGGTCTGGTAAATGGCTTCATATGATTAATTACAGGTAATGCATAAATTATTTAAAATTATACTGAATTAACTGGACGGTAAGTGAGATTTTTCAATACTCTTAGAATTTCAGCGAGGGACTTAAAAACTCAAAATAATAAATAAATGCTAAATTTTCAAGGGATATACCAAGAGATTGTGATAATGTTATTGTGCCCTTCTGCTTATCACTTATTTCCAGAAGTCATATTTTCAAAGAGATTCTTTTGGATAGGATTCCCACGGGCAGATAACATGGATGCTCTTGGCTCACTTTAGTGACAGGTGAAGAGGGCTGTAAGGAAGCATTCAACAAAGGCGACATGTCTCTGGGGAAATGGAAAGATTGATATCTGTCTCATGAGTATGAAACCTTAAAAGTGAGGGTTTCTCTGGAATAACCTAGGTAAGCAGACTGAGTCAAACTGAGAATTGTGTTCATATCCAAGGTTTGATTGGGTCAGATGAGGATATCTGAGATGGTAGCTGGAATTGGTTTGCCTTGAAATAATCTAAGAGAAGTGTTTGGGATAACCAGGTAATCCCAACAGAGGAATATTACAAATCTTGACTGCCTAAATATTGGAAGATAAGAGCAAACTGTAAGGGGTCAACTCAAAGAGGCATTTTTTTTTTAGAACAAGAAATGTCTTGATGCTGTGGTTTCTTAACAACTGACACATATTTGTGGTCCACTTAAGAAAGATCTAAAACAAAAAGAAAAGAAAAGAAAAGAAAAGAAAAAAGAAAAGAAAAGAAGAAAAGAAAGAGCTAAAAAGTAGACATTGCACCATCAAGAGGACACTCTTGCCCGATGAAAACTACATAGGTTAAGGAAAACTTTCTATGTTCCTTTCTCCCTATTCCTACCCTATAAGAGCCAGAAAGAACACAGAAACTGGAGAGGATTTAAGAGTAAACTGGAGTAAAAATCCCTTTGCTATTTGCCTAGCCTGAGACAGGACAGAGTTTGGAATGCACCATAGCTTTGAATTGGATAAAAGGTAATATTATTGATATTCAAATGAACCATAAACTAAAAACTTAGAACCAATACTATTTCTTAAAACATAAGAATGACTAAAAACATATTTTCCAGATATCAGTGTGAGAGGGGAAGAAGAGAGATTGTTTTAGCATGAATAAAGGAGAATTCCATGAAAAAAAGTTTGCTTTCTTCAAGAATTCAAACCAAAAATAGCACTTTCAAAAACAAATTACATATCAAATTCTAAAAAAAAAATATAGTATAAATAAATAACTTCATTAAATATGTTTCTTTTAATATAGATAAATATGCCCCGGCTAATTATTTGATAGGAAGTCATAGGTCTTAATTTTGTACATGAGTGTATTGAGTTTTGTTTCTTTTCTTTTGATAATAATATTTTTAAGTTCTAGTCTTGGCAAATTTCAATTATATGTGTCTTATATATAGTATATAAGATTATTATTATAAAAATATATATACATATATAAATACATATCCAGTCTTGGTTCTGTAAAAATTGCTTCAATGTACATGGGAGTGCAAATATGTCTTCAATATCCTGTTTTCATTTTCTTTGGGTATATACTGAAGTGAAATTGCTGGATCATATGGTAGGTAGTTCAATTTTTGCTTTTTAGAAATACATCTATACCAATTCCCATAATATTTGCACCACTGGCTCTAGCAGGGTATAATGGTTCCCTTTTCTCCATATCCTTACCAACACTTGGTTAATTCTTGGATTTTTTATGATAGCCATTCTAACTTGTCTAAAGTGGTATATCACTGTCGTTTTGATTTTAATTTCCCTAATGACCAGTGATGTTGAGTACCTTTTCATGTGTCTGCTGGCCATTTATATGTCATCTTTGGAAAAATGCATATTCAGTTCTGCCCATTTTTAAATCAGATTTTTGTTGTTGTTGTCACTGAGTTGTAAGCATTCTTTATGAATTTTGGATATTAATTCCTTATCAAACACATGATTTTGCAAATATTTCCTTTCATCCCATAGGTTGCCTTTCCATTTTGGTGATCATTTTATTTGTTGTGTAAACTGCAAATTGAGAATTTTTATTATGCAAAAATATTGACTGTTATCAAGTGCTTTTTCTACATCTATTGAGATGATTATATGACTTTTATCTGTCCTTTTGTTAATGTGGTATATCACATTGTGATTTGTCAGTGTTGAACCATTCTTTCATCCCTGGAATGAATTCCACTTGATCGTGTTGTATGAGCCTTCCAATGTGCTGCTGAATTTGGTTTGTTAGCATTGTTGCTTTTTGCAATAGATACAGTCTATGTTTTTAGTGCTGCTTTTTTGAAGTGGACCAATTAGTTGAAAATCCATAAAAGGTAATATATATGCAGACATTTACCCCCCTCTATTAAAAAAAAAAGTAAACATACAAGCCTCTGACTCGTAAATCCAATTTGTCAGCATTTTTAGTAGCTTATGTTTGCCAATATATATATACTTTCATACTCATTTATTTCTGTTTTACATAATAGTTACTTAAATTATCTAGCTGCAGTAATCATTATATCTGATATAAATGTATTTGGGAACAAAACAACCAACTTTTGTCATACAAATAAGCAGTAGAAGAGGAAATGTGTGAGCATATAGGATAGGGCTAGCCCAAAAAATGGGCTCTGCCAGAGGCCAGGTAATCCAGTGCAGTTGTTGAACAGGGATTGGCAAGACATTCAAAAGTACTTCCTGCCTTGGATGCAAACATGAAGGAAATAAATAGTAATGTTATAAATGAGAGTGAATATTTTACCAGATGTCAAGAAAAAAGAAAAGAGAAGTAAAGTGACATGAGAAGATGAACGACCTATGGGGTAGGATCTGCTTTGTGTTTTGTTTTGTTTTGTTAAGTTTTTATTTCTTTACTTGTCAGAGAGAGAGAGAGAGCGCACACAAGCAGGGAGAGTGGAAGGCAGAGGGTGAAGCGCTCTCAACTGAACAAGGAGTCCCCTGCTGGACTTGATCCCAAGACTCTGGGATCATGACCAGAGCCAAAGCCAGATGCTTAACAAACTGAGCCATTCAGGTATCCCATGGGATCTGCTTTGTTGGTCAAATAATTACATTCAGTACCCCAAGGTGACAATTATACCACAGTTTTCTTATTTACTTTTTTTTTTTGACTAAAGTAACTCAAGATGTGTAGAAGTCTGAGTTAGTTTAGAAAAGCAATCTTCTCTCTAACTCTCACTCATCTTTTTAAAGATTTACTTATTTATTTTAGAGAGGGAGAGAACAAGGGGAGGGGCAGAGAGAAAGAGAATCCTAAAACAGTCTCCCCACTGAGCATGCAGCTCTACACAGGACTTGATCCCAGACCCCTGAAATCATGATCTGAGCTGAAATCAAGAGTCTGCTGCTCAACTGACTGAGCCACCCAGGCACCCCAGAAAAAGAATTCTTTCTCTTGATAAATTTGGCGCTAGAGAGTATATACAAATAAAAACAACACATGAAATTGTCTTTCTTTTTTAAAAAGCCATGTATATTCACTGAATCAAATATTAGAAATGAACATTCATTAATTTGTTAAATTAGCTAATGGGGATGATCATTGATTTTTTAAGTCTTCAGTAATCAATCAATTATCTTTACTTTAATAGCAGGTTAACTGATGGAAGAATAACACTTAGATAACAATAACAATGGTTTTTTTGTGTGAAACTTTCAAGAAAAGAAGTGAAAGAAAATATAAAAAAGGCTGTTGTCTGTCATTTTCAGATGCTATTTTCAATTAAATGTTTCTCTGGGCCTAATAAAAACCCGAACAATTAAAACAAGTGCGATTTTGTTTTCATTAACTTGAAATTGTTATTTGCCATTATTTCAAATCATACTTAATTTAGTTTTTCAAGATTGAAAACATTAAAGAAATGTGTGAAAAGAGAAAAATTAAATAGTAAATAAGATGACCATTGAAGTAATTGGGACAAATTTGTTGGATAAAGCCTGTATATTTGGTCAAATTTTTTTGGTTCTACATATTTCACCCTCCTAAACTTCATTTGCAGGGAACTCTGCTATAAAATTGGCCAGATTGTCAGTGATAATTGTAGATATGTATGACAGTGGCCATTGCTTTGCAGGAGTTATAACTGGGATTGTCTTCATACATATATACATATATCTGTCATTTATTTAACAACTCTATCATATATACCAACACACTTATTTTTCTACATTATTACATATTGTGCTATATTATAGAAACTATTTTTAGAACAATTAGTAAGTCTAAATATTATATAGCAGAGAAATTAAGTATCTCATAATGATCATGTCACATGATATTAATGTGAAAAGAAATAAAAGATTCATCATGGGATAAATTTAAGTCAAGTCAAAAAAACTGCAGTTTTGGAAGTGAAAATGGTCATATAATTATGAAACATTTCAGGTAAATTATCATTCAGTAAAACATTTATCACATATAATAAATAAAATTCAGGGGAAAATGTTTTGGTTGACAAAGAACCGTAATTGGCTTTAGAGACTATCTTTGTCTTTATTATTTCATATAAATATCTAGTCTTAAATCAAGGATAAAGAAAAAAGAGAAATAAGTTTTTTAAAAAGACAAAGAGCTACTTTTAAAAGTAAAGCTTTTAATATTTTTTATATAATCATAGTTAGAAAAAAAGTGGAAATCAGTATCTGATTTCAGATGATTGAATATTTTTACAAACTATTAGAAAGAAAATGTGTCCAAGCTTCCTGTTTCCAGTTGCTGAGAGGTTTAGATTCAAAGGTAGCATCTGTACAGAGATACTGCTATTGGTATGGTAAATGCCTTTTAAAATGGGACTAGAAAGTACATAGGCACACATTTTTTTAAAATATGAATTTAAAAAGGTCTATGTTTAAACAACTATAAAAAAACCTGACTTACCTATAAACTAAAGGAAATCTGAAGCTATTTTACTTTTAAAAATTTGCAAAAATTAACTTTACAATATTAAATCCCTTACAATGCAAATAAAGGTAATTCAAGATATAGCACACTTTAAGAAATATCTGTGTAAATAATGTTTACTAAAAATGCAAATGTAAACCTAAATAATATGGCATGTAGCAAATACAGATTATTTAGAACATCATGTTGATTACTTATGTTTTTGAAATTACAGTGTCATGGAACAGTCTATACAAGTAAACAAGAAATTTTAACAAGGACAAACTGGAGTCTTCAAATATTACTTTGAGAGGGTTAATAGTCAATCGGTAAGTGATTCGGTACAGCTGCTTGTGAGTAAAATGTATACTTACAACTAGTATTTGCTGTGATTAATATCTCATAATTACATAAATATCTGTTATGTTTCTGAAAGCAACATGTGAGATTTCTACCTTTTTCCATTTTCCATTTATTCTTCTACTCATATTGGCATATTTATGTGATAGTTTCTCTATTTAATCTTTCATCTTTCTTTGTATGCAGACCTTAAGTGTATAAAAAGTTCCTATTGGCCTGGAGACTGGAAAATGATAGAAAGCATGTTTGTCCGCCCACTCCTAGAGGCATAGCAGAGACATCCAAGATACTGACTAGTTTTACACTGCACTAACTTTGAGAGTCAGAGAAAATGAATGGAAAGCAGCTTTTGGGGTTGGCAGATTTTGGATTAAATCTATCACAGCTATTAATAAATGTGCTTCAGTAGACATATTACATAGCTTACCTCAGTTTTAGCTAATCCTTCTTCATTTAACCCTTCACTCAATTTAATATAGTCCTTCTTTACTTCCTGCCTACCTACCTACCTATTCTTCATTAATGAGTAGCTATTCAGGCATTTCTGTGGGTTGTGAGGAATAAAGTATTACACAATTATAAGAAAATTCTCACCCTCATGAAACCTCATTTACTCAGCAACTAATTAAATGTTAGTGCCGTTTTATGAAGAATGGGAAGAAATGGATTAAGGAGTAAAAAATTATAATGAGATGTTTATTAGACATTCAATCTCTAATATTCAATAGACTTTTTAAAATGAGAATCTATGCCATTATGAGAGATTCTAGAATAATGGCATAATAATAATTGTAATATTATTATTAATAGTAATGGCCATAATATCTAGAATAATCTAGAATATTAAAGGTTAATGACTCTTAAATTTACCTAAGTTACCTAAGTTGAATGCATGAAGGAAAAAGAAAATAACTAAGAATTTATTTTTTGGCCATGTCAGTGTACAGAGAGAGTTCATGGAGAGGATAAAGGTGAGACTCAGAAGGAGTAGACATTGACATAAAAGAATATGAGAACAGTGTGGGGTCTGGGCAGCCCAGTAAAACAATAATTGTAAAGAGAGAGTGGTATAGTCTGCCAAATATTGTAGAAAGACTGAAAATAATGAAAAGTAAAAATTGACTAGTAAATTCGGTAAAATGGAGAGCATTAGTAATCTTATCAATGTTAGTTTTAGTGAAGTGGTAGAATTTAAAAATTGACTAGAATGTGTTAGGAAAAATTAGAAGAGAAGTAGAAATAGTAAATATAGAAAATCCTGTAGAAGAAAGACCAGAGCAAAGAATGGGGTTGATGCTGGAAGTTTCCAGGGTAACATGGGATGAAGGGAGAGTAAAATTTACAATTCAGAATAAAGAGAGAATGATTTGTGGATAGAGGAATTGAATGGAGCAAGAGAGGATGTTATCCAATGTGTAAGTGGGAAGGAAGGCCTTGGAATAGAACAAGGAGAGCTAATTTATCATAACAAGAAGAAAGACAATGTTTGTGGGTGGGTGGGAATACAGACACAAAGAGGGTCGTAGCTGCATGAATAGGAATACTAGGGAGTTCTCTTCTAAATGCTTTCATCTTGTCAGTAAATCATAGGAAGTGTCTATATGCAGAGAGTTTTGAGCTAAAAGCAAATGTTAGGGATGGTTTTCACTTCCTCAGTCTAAGGGGGAGGAAATTCTAAGAGAAATTATCAGAGAAATAGATGTGGATAATCAGACAGTTCTTAAAATTCACTCAACATTATTTGATGAGTAAAAATATCTTTGAGAGAATAAAATAGGATTTCCCAGTCATTTAACAGATACATGGTATCCTTTCCCCTGAGCTAATCTCTGTCATGATCACAATTAAATCACACTATGGACTGTACTGGTTAAAGACGGGTTCTTCCAGCAGAGAATTTTGAGTTAATTTTGCTCAATTTGAAATCATCAGAAAGACTGATTTATAATCTAAATGTGCAGAATTTATGATCTAAATGTTCTGTTATAAACCATAACCCTTAACTAATTCAGACTAATTGACAAAGAAACCGATCAATGTAAGTGAAAAAAAAATATTGTGAATTTTATTTAAACAAACCTGTTTTTTTCTAAGTATCTTTTGAAACTAGAGTCAGTCTAGGAATGATACTTAATAACAGTCATTTGTTTATATATGAATATTGTCAAAGACTCATAAAGACTGTTTATAATCTACACATAGATTTTAAAAGGGAGTCAATATTATTACTATTTCATAAGAATAGAATCTGAAATTCAAATTAAGTAATTTAATCAATTCTGTATGGCTGGCAAGTTACAGAGCCAGAATTAAATATAATTCTGTCTGAAACTAATAACTGTTCTTTTCACTACATGCATTAAGCTACCAAGCACATGAGTTACCTATTAAAATAATAAGAAACGACTTGTGAATATATATTAATAGATGAAAATATGACACAATTGTAGTGTTTTTATTTATAATGATCACACAAGTGATGTGGCATCTAATACTCGCATCCTTGAAAACAGCTTATTCTCCAAAGATATTTTTTATTTCCCCTCCAACATGCTTATGCTTTAAATTTAATGCTAAAATGATATGTTCTAGCATGAACAACTTAAATACTTTATGAGTGGAATCTCAATTGATAAAATTTTGTTATTCAATTGATACTATATTGAGATCCCTGTTTTGCCCTACAAACCAAACTGTAATAGGTTATTACAGAAAATCGTCATTCTGCATCAATTTTTTTCAAGTTTCCTCAGTGAAGTAGCCATTACAAAAGATATATTTAAACCTAACACTGTGAACTTATGTGTCAGAGGCAAAGAGAAACTATTGTATTTGCTTTGAGCATTTCCACATTGAAATAAAGGATACTGGATGCAATTCAAATTTAACTTCATTTGAGCATAACCCCAGGCATTCTGTGTCTGTATTTCTTGTACTTTGCACTGGCTATTGGAAACTCATTCAGTTTTGCCTCAAAGCACCCTCTAACATCAGACCAAAAAGCACAAAAACTATTAGGTGATGATTAGCCTCTCTATTTATTTATTTATTTATTTATTTATTTATTTATTTATAAATTTTATTTTTATTCTTTGCCCAAGNTGGTGATGATTAGCCTCTCTATTTATTTATTTATTTATTTATTTATTTATTTATTTTTAAATTTTATTTTTATTCTTTGCCCAAGGGGTACAGGTCTGTGAATCATCAAGCTTCTATCTTTCACAGCATTTACCAAAGCACAAACCCTCCCCAATTTCCATAACCCATCCACCCTATCCCTACCCTCCCACCCCCCAGTAACCCTCAGTTTGTTTTGTGAGATTAGGATTAGCCTCTTTAGACCAGATACAACAGGTATGGGCAATTGCATAGTGTTGATGCCTCACAAGAAGAGAAGAAAAATTTGGAAGGAGTGACATGTGAAAATAATTACTTACACTAAAAAGAAACTTTGATAGTTTAGCAAATAGATTTGAAGGCAATCAAAATGGCTTACGTCTCATATAGCTTTTTAATATATTTTTTTCTTTATAATAGGACTTCTTTTCCTCTTTTTGACTGCAAATATTTAGGTTAGTCACTCAGTTACACTTGTTTTTGTATCCCTCACGGAACCTACTCTAATGCTTTGTACATTATTAATCACTGTTAAATATTGTTGAGTTGAATTACATTTAGTAGCAGTTCAAAGGTACTTTGGGATGGATGAATGAAAATAATATAACTAGATAAATTACTACTGTAGCACTTCTTGATAATAATATCATGAGGCATCTTTAGCCAAGATTAGAAATAAAATGTAGGAGTAAACAGTAAGAAGGTAAGTTCAAATTTGGAATATGATAGACAATGGAGATTACTTTTTAGGGCTAAATATTGAAGGTTTGATCTTTATGAAATTTGGGGGTCCCACATTAATTTGTGGAAATATTTATTAAATATTATAATCGAGAGATTAAAATGTTTGAAATTAGAAAATGTACAATGAGATATTTGTTGAACATGTCCTGAAAACATATGTCTTAGCCTAATGCATGAAATCATATGGTAAATATTATCAGGAATTTCTATTTCTATCAAGAAATTTTGGTTGTCACTGAAAAGGTATAGTTAATTTCTGCTACTTACTTATTATTGTTCAGTATATAACTTAATGAACTAAGCACATTTGTTTTTGCAATTGATTGAAATATGTCTTGTCCCAGGTAAAATTGTGATTTGGGTTAATTTTATCTTGGGGCGTCTGGGTGGCTCAGTTCATTAAACTTCTGCTTTCCCCTGAGGTGATGATCTCAGAGTCCTGGGTCAGGCTCCCTGCCCAGCAGGGAGTCTGCTTCTCCCATTCCCTCTCCTTCTGCTCCTTCCCTCTGCTTGTGCTCCTTCTCTCTCAAATAAATAAAATAAAATCTATAAAAAATATTATTTAATAGCCTTTTTATTTGTTAACATTTCTTTATGTTGCCCAGATAAAGTCTTATTTCCACAAATCACTCCTTTATGTAAGGATCATCTTAGTGAGGCCAAAATTTCAGTGTTATGATACATTTAGAAATGTTCTACTCTCCTATTAAGGAATATGTTAAGGAATTATTAAGGAATAATTAAGGAATTAAGGAATTCCTATTAAGGAATATCTCATACTAAGGAATAAGAGTGGTTGGTGATACATATTCCTTTTTTAAGACTTCGTGGTTAATGGTATCTTTTTCAGGTTTCTTTGGCATGATACAATGTTTGTGATTGCTAAGCAACATTAATAAAATAAGTAGGCAAATCTTCTAATAACTGAATAGAATTGTTCTCTGAACCATTTCCCAGGTGTTACTGTTGTGCTTTCTTATTAAATATTTAATGCCACCCATTAAATCCTATACAAAGTCAAACAATAAGCTTACATAAACAAACATTTAATATAATACCAATAAATCTAAGAATATGTAAAGCAAAAAAAAAAAGCAGCATTTCAGAATAAAAAGACTTTGAAGTTTCCCTGTATTACTTGATAAAATTTAGGGTACAATCTCAAGAAAACATTTTTTTTTTCCTTCTTCTGCATCAGCTCATCTACGAACCAATTTATTTCTGAAATAGGCCCCCGGGGCAGAGTGGTTGGTGACTGTAATGGGGATATCTGACTGGCCACTCAAGGAAATTGCTATGGACTTTTAATCTTATTTTGATTAAGTTCCGTGTAGATTGTGTCTGCCAGGCTAGCACTAACATTACTGTTTCTGAGCTCCTTGGGCTGCTGCTGGACTGAGATTCATTTTTTTTTCCTTCCTTTTCAAGGTTATGTTGAAACAATATCACCCATTTCTTATAAATAATATATGCTTATGTTTTAAATTGTGCTAGAAACTGTAATGTTAATAAAGACACCATATTTAACAAGTCACAAGTTTATGAAAGTCACTTTTTTGAGGAAAAACAGTTTTAGGTTAAAAAAGAGAGAGAGAGAGAAAAGAAAGGAAAACCCCCTTAGGAGAATACCATAATATTTTCATGTGCTTGAAGTTGCAAAATAATTACTTTTCTAAGGAAAATAAATACATTTTAAAAGTAGCTAATCAAAGAGCTATTAAGTGACCAGAAGATGGATATAGGAGATTTAATTTTTTATCTGCTTTCACGAAATATAGAATCAAATAAAGAAAACTTGATGTGTCCTATTTCAGAATTATCACAATAGAAACAATAAACTGTTGCCTTTCATCTTATAGCAGATAAACACTAGTTAGTTGCCAACCCATCAATCCATTCCTCTTTATTGCTTCTAAGTAGAATCCTGGTATTATGCCTGCAACTACCCCCTCCCCATACAGCATCGATGAATCAGGGGAGTCTCATCCCATCCCAAAGGGCAGAGATGGATAAGCCCTTTCCCACCATTAGCTCAAAGATGCCATAGAAACCAGACTTGCATTCTATAGTTCATGGTGCTGTTCCCAGATTAATAGTGATTCATGGGTGGGCAGGTGACCTAATCTGGCCTAATCAGATCAAGAAATGGACTTGTGTTCCATTATTGGATCATAAATTTCCTGTCTCCTCTCCACATATGAATAACAAAGCATGCTGCATCTGTTGATCTTATCAGACAAAAAGAAGACTTAATATGAAATACTTCCTTTTTTAGTACATGATATCAGAATTTATTTATTGTGAAAACAAGGTAAGCTTCAGGATTTCTGTTACCTCTCTTGAAAGCATTTTGACATTTCTGGCCTTACATGTTACCTGTCAGATTTATCTGTGGTTTAAAGCAAAACTTCTAGGTTCTTACAGTAGCACACTGGTGTGAAAGGTATGTTATAGGACAGGTGACATCTGATCTTAGTAACAGGCAATCAGGGGATCCCCGATGGCCACAGTCTTTAGGTCACTTGTTTCCAGTCCTGAACACTGTACTCTACAACTATTATTAACTTCTTTGAAAGCAGTACATTTTGAAATGATAACGAAATATTGGTCTAGAGCATCTGATTTATAATTCAGAGCAATTCAATGGTTCGTAATTGAGTGGGTAGGTAGTATTCTAGTCATCTCCTCAAGTATAGTAGTTTCATATATTGTCCACACTAGAAAAGCTAATACTTTTCTAGTATACACTTATTCAGAATTCGGTGAGGTCCAAAAATAGTTTACAGCTCTACAAGAAAAGGTAGCATACAGTATGAATTCTTCTTACGAATATTTAATAGTCAATATTTTGTTTGCATTTTTATGTATCGGCTAGCTTTATAGGAAATTAATTAAATTTTATAGTCTATTTAAAAGTTAAAAATATATCAAAATAGTTGCCCCACAAACTAAAATAATAGCAATTATATGTTTCCTTCTGGTTTATTCTCTAATGATTAGTTTTAAATCATTGCTAAACTACATATTTGCTTCTTAAAAAAAAACTCTTTCTAAGTTAGTTTAAAGGTCAATTATTCTTAAGGAGATGTATTCATTAATATGAGATTAACTGGTTATTAGTTACTGACATTTTCATCAAAACTGTATGCAAAGCCATCTGAGGATGTACAGAAAAGTTCTATTTTCAAATCAGTGGGTAGTTGTGGAACTCAAAGTTATTTTTTTTTCCTGCAGAGCTATTTTTTTAATTTCTTTTAAGCCATTTCCCAAACCTATTTGCATGTAACTTTTTATTAGATTGGATGACATAATACATATCAGCATAAACATACTACTAATTTAAATGCATCAAGAATATTGAAATCTCAAAAAACAAAATAAACACCAAAACCTCCATTTCAGAGTTTGGAAAGAAAATTTCTACATTAGAAGTGGGAAAAGTAGTCATTCATATCACTTTTAAAAAGCTTGACTAACTTGATTTCTAGTCTTGGGGTTGTCTCATTTTCTCACTTCATACTAGGTCCAAGGAATCAGTTACAAATCTCTCCTTTCTCCTTTTTTTTTAATTTTAAAATGCAATTTATGTTTTTAATTGATTTTAAAATTTTAACTTAATATATGAGAAGTGACATTCTCTACACACACACACACACACACACACACACACACACACACACACACACCATCTTTCTATACATCTTTAGAATTCCATCTCTTTATACAGAAGTGATTGCTTGAGAAATCTCAGATTCATGAGGATGCTCCTGACTGTGAAGACACTGGTGTCCAAATTCATCCCGTAAACCCTGCCAACTCAGCGCAGTCACGTGTTAGTGCTTCTGGAAATGCTTTAATGTAAACATGAGTAAAACCTTTCCTTTAGCTTCCATCAACTTAGCTGGGATAGGCTGTAACTTTTAAGGAATTTAGTAGAGACCTAGATGGCAAGGGAGAACAAAAAGAGAAATAAACTTAGGAAATAATTTATCTCTAAGTGTGTGCATGAGCATGTGTGTGTTTGTGTGTGTGTCTTTGAGCTCTGTCCACAGGACTTTAAATATGTGGTCAGATGTACAGTTTTATTTTCTGTGTTCCCACATTATGCCTTCTGATACATATACTATGAGAACCACCAACTTAATACTTTGGGACAGTTTTTTACTTGTTTATTCTCGTACACCCAGTTAATGCTGTCTTGACAAACACCAAGATGGACATTCTCTCCCCACTTCCCACGCATAGTATCTTGAAGGGGAGTGGAAGGTCACTGGATTACAATTCCTATAAATTTTAGTAGGTATTATTCAAATGTTAAAAGTTAATGGAAAATGGGGATCCCTGCAAAATTCTGTTATTTCAGAAATAAAAGTATGCTTTCATCACCAAAATGGTCAAAAAAAGTGTGTCAAAACAAACGTGAAATGGTTAGTAGATGTCACGATTTAAGGAGTTTTTACAGCTATTGCAAGTTGTAGTGGAGGAAACAAGAAATAAAGTAACTACTTTTATCTCTTCCTTTGTAGAGATATTCACATTTTTTTCTTTTCTATTTCTTCACTAATATTCGTGTAATATAAAATGTATTTGAGGTATTTACAATTTAAGCCAGAGTTTATAGAATAAAGAAAGAGAAACATGAAAGAAGTTGAAAAGTAATCTGTATTTTTTAGTGGTCCTGGACCTGAAGCTGAGTATAGACCCGATGTGATTTGGCATTTTCTCCTTCAGGAAATGATTGAGTGTGATTTTGGTTTTATAAGGAATAGTTTGTGCTATTAACTGCAATTTTTTTTTTTTTTTGGTCTGAAAGAGAATATGTTTTCTACTAGGACATGTTGGCATTTGTCAAGATTCCAACACTTTCTTTTTCTGTTTCTTTTCTTTTTTTCACATTTATTGAGCTGAAACTGACATATAGCCAGCCTAAGAAGTAAATCCTGCCATTTACCACAACATGGATGAGACTTTAGTTCATTATGCCAAGCCTTTCTTTTATTTAGAAGTCCCACAATAAAACCTTTCAATTTCAAAGTTCTTTGTGAATAGGTTTTCCTCTTTCCATCTCCTGGAGGTTAAACTCTAGAACAGACTTAAATATGATGGGTTACCGCCTCACATCTGGGATTTTTTTCACAGGTGAAAAATAGGTGCAGAGTCTGAAATTAGTCATGGTGACCAGATATTTAAACTCCAAAGTTAAAACAACAAGTGACCAGCTAAGGCAGAGCCCAGCAGCCTTAGCAGACATGCATGTGCAAGCTATACAGGCAACGGCCAGTGGCAAGGGTCCATGGCTGACATGGATTAAAAACATTTTAATTCCTTTCTTTGTTTTTAAGAATTCTTCTAGTCTTTTGTATTAGTGCACATTGTTGACTCTCCAGTTGAGGCAGTATGCAATAAGACACTGTAAGAAATAGCATTTACCAGGGCACCTGGGTGGCTCAATCGATTAATTAACCAGATCTTGCATTGGCTCAGCTCATGATCTCATGGGCCATGGGATGGAGCCCTGCATGGAGTCGGCTTGAGATTCTCCCTTTCTCTCTCCCTCTACCCCTCTCCCAGCTCACTTGCTCACACACACTCTATTTCTGGAATAAATAAAGAAACCTTAAAAAAAAAAAGAAAAAGAAAAGAAAAAACAAAAAGCAAGAAATATAATTTACCTGTTGGACTCCTCAAAATTAAAGAAAAAATGATGTCATTATCAATATATAACGAGATTATCAAAGCCAAGAACAAAATCAAGTTCTTATATAAGATAAGGTCATTTAAGCATCTTTATTACCCTATTTCCCTATCTCACATGATCCTACTTTCTTATGGATATCTTTATTTTCAAATACCATTTAATATTTTAAAATTTTCCTACCAATAAATTTTCATATTGAGAACAGTTTACAACCTTATTTATAGCTATTATTTTGCATTTGCATTAGTTTGGGAAATCAAAATGTGCTATCTATAACTTAAAAAAAGGGTATTTCACAAGTTTTCTTTTCTTTTCTTTTTTTTTTAATTGAGTTATCTGAGGGAACTCTATGTTACTTTTCAGTCCATGTTCAAGTTGGGCTTGATGGGTAAATATCCTAATCTTTAAATTATCTGTGAATAACTTTATGTTATTTCCACATACACATTAATGGTGAGGTTAAGAATAAAATTCTAAGTATTTCCATAAAAGTGACAAATTTTTTCACAAATATCTCTAAATGATTTTACAATACCTTCTAATATTTGGTGTTTTACAAATAAAAGTCTGGAGTCAATCTAATATTTTTTTATATTAAAACTGCCTTTTTTATATCTTATTTGTCAGACATTTTGTTTAGAAATTTGGATTTTGCAAAGTACCAGTAGGTGTTGTAATTAAAAACCAAAAAACTAAAACTTTGCTATGAACAATTTGTGAGATTTAATTGCTATACTTGCTTATTTTTAAAACTCTCAGGGGTGCCTGGGTGGTACAGCCAGTTAAGCATCTGACTCTTGGCTTCAGTTCAGGTCATGATCCCAGCATGGGACTCTGCACTCAACAAGAGTCACTTAATATTCTCTTTCGGTCCCCCCTGTCCCCTCCCCCACTCTCTCTCTCAAAATAAATAAATAAATAAATCTTTTTGAATGAATGAATGAATGAATGAATATCCTGTATTTTTTTCCAATATTATGTTTTATAAGTTTATGTGTTCCAGTTGTCTTCATTGCTGCCTCAAGAATGCCAGAAATTCTTGGATCATATTCAGGTTTTAGATTGCTATCGACTTATTTTTTAATCTTTTAATTGGCAGGTCTTTTTCATACACAGTGTTAGAGGGCTTCATACATTTGTAATACCAAGTTATTATTTATGTTATTATTTCAACATTCCGTAATAGCAATTCTGACATTCACCACCCCAAATGAATGTCAGTTTAGTATGTTTTGACTGCTTAATATTCCGTATTATCTCACTTACATGTAATCTCATCAACTTTGAAATTTTCTTTTCATGTCTATTATATCTTCGAATGGCATTTTTTTTCTTTCTTCCTGTTTCATGCAAGCCACTTTCTTTCACAAGCTATTGAAATGAATTTCTAATTGTCTTCTAACAAAATCTGGAATTTTCAATAGATTATTTTCAGAATTATAATTAACATTACTTCTTTAGAATGTTCTTTCTTTTCCTTTTTGCACTCTTTTTGTGTTCCGTCAAACAAATGTTTTCTTTATATTTACTGATAAAATGATTATTGATATTTCCCATTAGGAGCAACATATGGAACCTACTTTATGTTCATCATCATCTTGTTATTGAAGTTCTTCATTTGCAAGGAACAGAAACCAACTCTGACTAACTTCAGCAAAAGGAACTAATTGGAAACACACTGGTAGGTTTATACAATTGAGTAACAAGATGAAAAACCAAGTCATGAGAAGGATAGGGGCAGGGAAGAATTAGGCCCTCAGCAGCAGAGCTAGTCAGTTTCATAGGCACTGGAGTCATGTACTAGAGCTCTCACTGCCTTCCAGAATCTGTTAACAATGCAAATTTCTGGTATTCGACTGGCCTTAGGTAATGACTCATCCTTGTTATCAGAGAAGGGGATCTATGATTGGAAACCCATTAGAAGAACAAGGGGGAAAATGTGCTGGTATCAAAAGAAGAAGATATTAAATTGATGTTAGAGCAAATCTCGTCCTATGCATTTCACTCTTTTTGAGTTTGACTGCTTTTCAGTTCCTATCAACTTCTTTTTTTAAAATTTTTTTTATTATGTTATGTTAGTCACCATACAGTACATCATTAGTTTTTGATGTAGTGTTCCATGATTCATTGTATCATCTTCTGATAGATCTTTATGTCTCTGAAGTATTGTTTATTATATTTTGTTCAAAGTCCTTGGCTGTTATCTGTGGGAGGATATAATCCTTATATACTATGTCATGTTATTAGAAACACAATGCCTGTGTGAATTTTATTTATGGTTTTTTTTATTTTTTAAGGTGAATTCTGAAGTACTTATGTGCAGGGTTTTATATGGGTCCATTAGATTAAGTTCTTTTATTAGGTAGTTCAAACCTTCTATATTCCTACTAATAATTTTTTTCTTCTGGTTATATAAATTACTGCAAAACTGGGTTAAAAAATTCTACTGTGACTATGATTTCATTGTAGTAATGACAATTTTTACCTTATATATTTTGAGACCATATTGTTATATTCTTCACAAAATTTCCTCATTATCTCTATTAATTATTTTGCCTCAAAGACTATTTTTGTCTTCTATGAATACGGTTATGCCAGCTCTCCTTTGGCTAGTGTCCTCATGTTACACCTTCTCCCCAGTGTTTTATTTTTGAACTTCTGTTTTCCTGTACTTCAAATCTATCAGTTACAGAAAGACTACAGTGAGGTTATAGTCCTCTAGCTTTCATTTTTTTTAAATATTTTATTTATTTATTTATTTATTTATTTGTCAGAGAGAGAGGGAGCAAACACAAGCTGGCAGAGTGGCAGGCAGAGGCAGACTCCCCGCTGAGCAAGGAGCCGGATGTGGGACTCAATCCCAGTACCCTGGAATCATGATCTGAGCCAAAGGCAGCCACTTAACCAATTTAGCCATCCAGGCGTCCCTTCCTCTAGCTTTCTGTCTGTTGTCTTTAGATGACACATGGAAACTTTTAATCTATTTGTATAAATTAAATTACATGTGTGTGTTAAACCTCTGATCCTAAATTATGATAATTATTTATCCAGCTTTATGAAATTAGTTCTCTCTTTGCATCTTTTCTTCTTTATTTCTATTATTCATTTTTCTAGTTTAGATATTACAATTCTATTTCTGTCTTTATTGGCTGCTCTAGAAATTAAATGCATTTTAATTTTTAATTCTAATGTTCGTACCTACAATCTTCCTCTGCAATTATATGAGAACTTTAATTTATAGCTTTTATAACAACTAACTTTTGCAAAATTGTGCATCTTAATTTTCTTTGTATACTATTTAAAGAACTCAGAGGTAAGTTTTTGCCTAAAATGTGAAAGGCTAATTGCCTTCAATTTGAGTTATATCTTTTAGATTTCATTTAGTAAAGTTTTACTGATGCCAAGTTTCCAGTCTTGGTTTGTTTATCTTATTTTTTTTTAAAGATTTTATTTATTTATTTATTTATTTGACAGAGAGGCAGAGAGAGATCACAAGTAGGCAGAGAGGCAGGCAGAGGGAGAGGAGGAAGCAGGCTCCCCGCTGATTAGGGAGCCCAGGGTCCCAGGACCCTGAGATCATGACCTGAGCTGAAGGCAGAGGCTTTAACCCACTGAGCCACTCAGGCACCCTTGGTTTTTTTTATCTTAAATAGCTATTTCACTTTCATCACTGGAATATATTTTGATGAATATAAAATTTGGCATTTTTAAAAAATATTACATTTACCATTCTACCTTATTGGAATTTCATTTTTTTTCTGTTGAGACATTAATTTCAGTCCAATTGTTGCTTCTTTAGAATTAATCTGTCTTTTATTTTCTGCAGTTTGCTTTTCTTGAGAACTTTTCTGAAGTTCTCACCTTGTTAGGAATTTCTCAATCTGCTTCAATCTGTTTATTTTGTCTTTCATCAGTAGTTAAAGAGTATTAACCATGATCTCCTTAGTTATTGCCTTTGTTCTTTTAACTCTGTTTTCTTCTGGGAAGGGTTAGACATATATTAGAGCTTTTAACTGTATTCTCTGTATCTTTCAACTTTTCTTCAATATTTTCTTTTTTTTATTTCTCATTACTGCACTTGGGTTATTTCCTAGTAGTTTTCTGTTATATTTTGTAGGTATTCTTTTTTAAAAATCTGCCATGTTTGCTTTTATTTTTCCCTACATTCATCTTCCAGCTTGTATTTTGTTCCCTCAAATACTGTAAGCATAATTATTCTTTAAGTTCTATCTGATAATTCTAGGATTTGAAGTTATATTCAGTTTGTCATGTCATTTGATTTGTTTCCCGATTTTCTGTTATCTTGGACAATATGCTGATTCTTTGCTCTTTTTCATTCTCTTTCTGTCTCTCATGAACAAATACACATACACACAAACACAAATATTACATTTCATATACTTGTGCCCGACAAAATTCTAAATGATTTATGAGATTAATTAAATTAATTATCAACGTGGACCTACAAGTTAGTTACTCTTATATTCACTTTACAGTTGAGGAAAGAACAGATAATAAATGACTTGGCTAAGTTTACACAGTTAATTCATGTAAATAATTTCTAAGTGTACCTTGAGGTCTATTTGAATGTAATTTCCTCCAGAAGCTTTGCTTTTGCATGCATTACCCATCCCAGACCACCTTAAATTGAGGTCAAAATTTGAGTCCCTGGACAACCTAGATTTGATCTCAGTCTACACGTATGTTCAAAGACTGGTTCTTTATTATACCCTTCATTAAACTCTGTTAGCTTTTAATATTCTAGGTTAGTGTAAGTAGGTCTCTGGCCAGACTCTCCTTTTATATTAGTCATAGGCTTTAATTTCTGTCTCTTTCAGCTGAGGATTCCATTAAAGCAAAAGTTCACGTGGACTGGATGGGAACATGACCTAATTTTGTGTTAACCGTCCTTCCTCAGATTCCATCTTTTCTAACTGTAATTGTGTGTTTCTTATAACTTTGTGCTTCTTCTTTGGGCTTTCATTGGATTGATTGAATAATTCCTTTTTTCCCCTACATATACTCTTGACTTAAAGTAAATCACTATCCCTAGTTTATTCCCTGTGACACAAATACCTTATAATGTATAAATACTGATTTCCTGTTTCACTTTATAGGTGTTTTAGTGTTTTCTAGTATTTGTTTTGCTGTATCATTTTTGTTTGCTTCAATATAGAAAATACTTTCTTTAGATTTGCCCACCTATTCATATATTCTAATATCTACCTCTACTGATCATGTGTTCTACTCATCTATTCCTCATTGCTTCCAAAATTCTCTTATACTTTTTAAAAACATGATTTTTAAAATTAATCCTGCTTGTTCACATCAGTAGAAAGGGAGTATGGGTTTTATATAACTACTCCATCCTTTCCATAAATAAAAGTATGCAATTATTATTTCATTGTTTCCTTTATGTCTATTCTGTCTTTCTGGAACTCCTCCTAGATGTTCCTTGGATATGCCTAATCTATTCTTTGCCTTCTGATTCTTCATAGTTTCTATCTCTTTGTTAATATTCTGCATTCTGAATAACTTAGTATTCACCATCTAGATTGTTGACCATCTATCTCTTCAGCTAGCTATAAGCTACTCTTTAAGCAGACCAACAAAGACTAAAATATTTACTATTGGAAACTTTACAAAAAAAAAAGTTTTCCAACTCCTATTCTAGAATGATTTTGTACTTCCTCTGAAACCTCTGGTGCATCAATGGTCAGAAAACGATGTATCTGTTAATTTTTAATTTGATGGCTCAAGAATATTTAATAATAAGTTTGACATCAGAGAACACATGATGTATATCCCTGATGTTACAAATTCTCAGGAGAAAATACATATTTTTTTCCCCACCAACTGCTCCAGTACTGATAGCCAAAATTCCTCTTCATTACTTTGTGTTGGTTAATAAATATTTATCTTACCTACCATTTCAGTATAATTCTATTATTAATCATCCCTTCATTAATGAGTGACAAAGCCTGAATTTGTAAATTCCTGTGTCCTTCTCTTCTGCCATCCAGAAAAGTCAAAGCAATTGGCTGTGTTGGTATTAAGTCTTGTTGGTATTTCTAGCAGAGGTTGTTTTCTTTGTTTTCCTATAATTTTAGGTATATGTATATATAGAAATCTCTAATAATTTTAATACTAGCATTTGTTATTGAGATTTTTCAGGTAAATTAGCCTTCCATATAGACTAAATATAATTCTAAAGTCTAAGTTGTACTTCCTTTAGATATAAAACTTAAACTTCTTAATAAGCATTAGAAAAATGTTTGAAAGAAGAGTGTTTAGTATGTATGATGATGTTATTCACTGATGTAAATAACAATTATATAGTCAATCTGAGTTTCATTCAAAGGTAGACCATGAGATAAACACAAATGATGCTTATTTTTAACAAAATAGGCTGCAAATAATACATTGTACAAATTATCTGCTGCAAAAATAGGTACTCCTCTATAAGTGCAATATCATAATCATTAGAAAAATGTATGTTTTATATCTATCTATCTATCTATCTATCTATCTATCTATCATCTATCTATCTATGTATATCTACGGGGACTTAATTTGACTGGTTTTTGAAATAATAATTTTCTAACACAGTCTCTCAGCATGTTATAGTTACACAAGGGAAAACTCTTTAATCATAAGAATTTTAATTTATCCTGGTAATTTCATAAGAAAAATGATTAATTACTTTGGAACAATCAATTTTACAGATAATTGTAGTTTCTTTATTTAAACCACAAAAAAAGAGAAAGAAATTCGAAAGCGAAGAATAAGGTTATGCATAAGACATATAGAAAAATCCATTTTTTTAGTTAAACTGAAATCAGTTTTGAAATATTTCCTTAGGCACAGTTAGCTAAAATCTTCCTATTTTTTCTGGGTAACTAATAATTATCTTTTTAAATTCAATTGACTCAACATAGCAATGGATTTGAAGCAAACACATGATTTTGGAAAATAAGTGATATATTTAGAGTATTGACATTTAAAAAATGCAAGTTTTGTGAAATATGTAATGTGTTTTAGAATCATAAATGTTAAATAAATAGCACATTATATTTAATGAAATAAAAACAAGAATATTTTAAATACTTAAAGGTTCAGACAAAGTTCTATTATAAGTACTCCTTTTTCAATCAAGATCACAAGTACTTAAAATTGCTTTAACTAATGATATGTACTTACCTTAGAAATCTAGCTTGTGGCTCTGAACCCTGGCTTCACCATAGGACCACATGGTGAGTTTTATAGTACTCATTTCTTGATCTCACTCAAGGTTAATCGAAACAGAACTTAAGTTTGTTTGTGTTTTCTTTAAGATTATATTCACTTATTTGAGAGAGAGAGAGAGAGAAAGAGAGAGAGAGAACAGGAGTGGGGTGAGGGCTACAAGAGAAGCAAACTCCCGGCTGAGAAAGGAGCCAAATGCAAGACTCTATCTCAATCCCCGGACGCCAGGATCATGACCCAAGCCAAAGGCAGATGCTTAACTGAATGAGCCACCCAGGTGCCCTGGAACTTAAGTTTTTAAGAAGACATATGGGTAGCTTAAAATCTTTCACATTATTCTAATATATGTGTGAGATTAAGAAACAATGAACGTAGCTAGGCTATATGTAGTGAGCACCAACTGTAATTACTTAACCTGCCTGAAATATAAAGAGAGAAAATATTCATGACAGTGACATAAATGCAGGAGTTCAGATTTGGCAGGATTTTTTTTCTCATTTACTTAGAAATAAGTTAAAATCTGAATTATACTTATAGAAATTTATAACAGAAAATGCCATAAAATTATTTTTTGCATAAAATATTTGGTATGCTAATTTGCACTTTTGAATTTGACTTTCAGAAATAAAACTTTTGGTAGCTGCTGTAAAAATGATCTTGATAGTGCTTAAAGAAAGACCAGTAATAATTGTGATTTTTAGGTTTCTACTTACATGATAAAACACGATTTTTCTTTACTTTGGGTAAAATAAGTTTAAAAAACCTAACTGGATGTTTCAATTGAAGACACAATTTTTTTTTTCACAAAATACAGCAAAATTGTAATTTTACTTACTACCACAGCAGAAATCCACTTTGGCTTCATTTGCAACGGGTCACTGAATAGCCTCCATGCTTTACCAATAATTTCTTACCATGCTTGAAAAGATTTGACTTTTCATCTTCTTTATTTTATTATTTACCTTCTTACTTAAAATAGCTTCCTCTCTCTTTTGCTTCCAGTTTTTAACATTTTCATCTAAAGGGAAACCGAGTAATATTTTTTATCTCTTTTTTTAAATGTTATTTATTTATTTGACAGAGAGAGACCCAGTGAGAGAGAGAACACAAGCAGGGGGAGTGGGAGAGGGAGAAGCAGGCTTCCTGCCTAGCAGGGAGCCCGATGTGGGGCNAAAAAAAAAATAAAATAAAATAAAATAGCTTCCTCTCTCTTTTGCTTCCAGTTTTTAACATTTTCATCTAAAGGGAAACCGAGTAATATTTTTTATCTCTTTTTTTAAATGTTATTTATTTATTTGACAGAGAGAGACCCAGTGAGAGAGAGAACACAAGCAGGGGGAGTGGGAGAGGGAGAAGCAGGCTTCCTGCCTAGCAGGGAGCCCGATGTGGGGCTCGATTCCAGGACTCTGGGATCATGACCTGAGCCGAAGGCAGATGCTTAACAACTGAGCCACCCAGGTGCCCCAATATTTTTTTATTTTTAAGACAGGCTTTCATGATCCTCCTAAAATAAAAATAAGCAGTGATATGGTTTCAAAATATCAAAGAACATTTCTAGTAATTCTACTGAAAATAGCATTATGGAGAAGCAGCATAAACGGTGGCCTCTCCTAAAAATAATAAAGGATGACATCAGCAGACCAGAAAATTTATAAATTTTGAATTACATGAAGCATATTGTGTCTAATTGCTGGATAAACAAATCATTTTCTGTTACTGAATTTGGGTCACAAAGCCTAATGCCTGCTAATTGGCAAGTGGACATGTGTCTTTAAGAGCTACCCAGAAATTTTACAATATCAGAGGATAGATCATTGGCAGCAAGAACATTTTTTTGTTACCAGGAAAGGAAAAAAGTAAATAACATTAGTCTAGAAATTCAACATTATTCTCTTTAATAGATAATCGCCAAGTTAAAATTCAGGTTTAACATGCTAGAAATTAACTAATCAGTAAATTGAGAAATATGCTGCTACAGACTCCAAGGAGACAGCAAAAAGTGGAGAAGGCAGTAATTTAAAGGAAGAAGTATTTTAAAGGAATATGCAAAGAAAACATACAGTTTTCTGTACATTTCAGAAAAGAAATTCCTTTAAAAATTCAATGTACTCTAGGTTTTTTAAATCTAACTTTTAAAATACTATAACTCTATATACTAGTTTCACAATTATAACTATTTCATTAGTCTGCTAGTGCTGCCATAACAAAAAACTACACACTGGATGATGTGAACAACAGAAATTTTTCTTCTCACACCTCTGCAGGCTGGAAGTCCAAGATCAAAGTGTCAGCAAGGTCAGTGTCTGGGGAAACATCTCTTCTGGCTTGCATATGGCCTCTTTCTGCTGTGGACTCACAGGGCCTTTCCTCTGCTCTTCCCAGGAGAGAGAGACATCACTGGTGTCTCTGGGGGCGGTTTTTGTTTGTTTTTTAAGATTTTTATTTATTTATTTGACAGAGAGAGACACAGTGAGAGCGGGAACACAAGCAGGGAAAGTGGAAGAGGGAGACGCAGACTTTCCTGCTGAGCAGAGAGCCCGAATTGGAGATCCATCCCAGGACCCTGGGGTTATGACCTGAGCGGAAGGCAGACGCTTAATGACTGAGCCACCCAGGCGCCCCTCTGGTGTCTCTGGTGTTAAGAAAACACCAGTCTTAACAGCATCAGAGCCCCACTTCTTTGACCTCTTTTGACCTTACATACTCTTGTAAAGGCCCTTTCTCCAAATATTGTCACCCTGGGGATCAGGGTTTCAATATATGATTTTTAAGGGGACACAAAACAAGGAAGAAATGCATGAAGAGGAGCAGGAAATGAGTGTAATTTTGTTTAGTTAAATTCAGTCCTGTAGGAATTCTGACCCTGGATTCTCCCTCCTTGACTCTATAAATTAACTCTGTATTTTTTATATATCATGATAGATGTTTAAGCTAAATTAAGCTGAGAGTCTTTCATTGTTTCCAATAATAGTATTTTATAACTTAAGGTGTTTTTTTTCTGCATGTGGCAACAGTATTTTACAAGTTAAGATGCTTTTTTTTAATTAAAGTGATATCTAATCAAAAAGGTCAGAGTGACTTAACAGTGAGAAAATTTAAATACATATATTTAATATATAATGCAATATATTATATAGTGCATATAACATGTGTATATTATATATTATAATTATATATTTATTATATACGTATTTATTATAAATTTACTCACACACACATACAGACATTAAATCCAAAGGAAGCTCTCCAAGACAATTAAATCAATGACTCAGTGAATTAATCAAGAATGGTTTTTTTCCCATCTTTTTATACAAGCAATTTTGTACTGGCTTTTTGCAGTTTAGAACTCCTTAAGGGTAGAAATAATTTTAGAAATATCACAAACATCATATTTAAGTAGAAAAGAAGAAGGTTTTCTTTTTTTCTTTTTTAAATTTTTTCTTTCTTTCTTTTTAAATACAGCTACTTTCTGTAGTTTTTGGCAGATGTATCCTCACATTTTCTTGATCAAAACAGGTCATAGGGATATTCAATCAAAAACTAACCAATTTAGGGGCACCTGGGTGGCTCAGTGGGTTAAGCCTCTGCCTTCAGCTCAGGTCATGATCTCAGGGTCCTGGGATCGAGGCCCGCATCGGGCTCTCTGCTCAGTGCGGAGCCCTTTTCCTCCTCTCTCTCTGCCTGCCTCTCTGCCTACTTGTGATCTCTCTCTCTCTCTGTCAAATAAATAAAATCTTAAAAAAACAAAACAACAACAACAAAAAAACCCCTAACAAATTTAAAATGTCACATTTCAGGGCAACTGGGTGGCTCAGTAGGTTAAGCAACTGCCTTTGGGTTAGGTCATGGTCCCGGAGTCCTAGGAATGAGTCTTGCATCGGGGTCCCAACTCCATGGGGAATCTGCTTCTCCCTCTGACCTTCTCCCTTCTTGTGCTCACTCTCTCTCTCTCTCTCTCTCTCTCTGTGTCAAATAAATAAATAAAATCTTTATAAATAAATAAATAAATAAATAAACAAAAAAATTAAATAAAATGTCACATTTTGCCTACACTCAATATGTTTACACCCAGAGATACGAATAGGGTTACCTTCCCGAATTTTAGATATGTGGAAAAAACTGGGATTGTGTTGATAATGAAAAGTATTATGGGTCTAGTGATTATCATGAATTATATTAAATACAAATGTTTTGAAAACTGTAAATTCAATGGTGTGTCAGAGGTTCTCAAGACCACTGCAGGCTCAAGAATATGCTACAAAGGACTTAATGGACTCAGAAGCTGTTAGCCTCAGTTAAAGTTTAATACAGTGGAAAGATACAAATCAAGATCAGCAAAGGAGAAAAGCACACCGAGTAAAGGCCAAGAGACAGCAGGTGTAAGATTTCAGGTGCCCCCTCCTAGGGGAGCTGAAAAGGGGCACGTTTAATTCTCCCAACAATGACATGGGACAACCTGTGCAGAGTATCACCAACCAGGGAAGCTCACTGGAGCCCAGCTGTCAAGGTGTTTATTGGAATCAGTCACATACACATGTAGGGCCAATTTGACTGAACTCAGCTTCAGCATACACACCCCACCCCAAGAGCAAAAAAACCATGTTTGCCATAAATTACATCATTATTATAACCTTATCCGATCAAACTCCTAAGGTTTTTGTATGTCCCATACCTCACACATATTCTTACCAGGTAGAATATTCCAAGGGGTCACAGACTGTCTCCCTGGCTAAGGTCCAATCCTAAAGACAGGCCTTTCTTTGGAATGAGCAATTCAAGACAGTTGAGTTAACCTGTTCCTGCTCTTCCTACATGCATTCAAGAAATGGAAATAAAATATAGTAAGACATTTTAACAAACTTTGAAAAATATATACAACATGGAATAATATATAGCTCAATTAATTTTCATGAAGTGAATAATCATGTATTCTTCACAACCAAATTACCTTCAATGTACCCTCTCCCTTCAGTAAACTATTATCCTCAGTCCTAACACTGTAGATTATTTTGCCTATTTTTGAATTTTTAAAATGGAATAATGTGATATCTACTCTTGTGGCTGGCTTATTCTATTCAATAGTGTGTTTATGAGGTTCACCCAAGCTCTTGCATATATATCATTTTTTCTTACTGCTGGATATTATTCCATTATGTGCATGTACAACAATGTATTCATCCATTTTATTCTTGATGGACATTGGTAAACTTCCAATTTGTGACCATTATCAATAAGTATTTAATAAGCAATCTTGAACATTTTGTGAAAAGTTTATGCATTTCTGTCAGGTTATTGCAATGAAATTACTGGGTCATAGGATATGCATTTGCTAAGGTGGGAATGCTGATGTTCCCTCAAAATCTAGAACTGAGAGGACTGCTATAAGAAATACCTAAATAGGGAGCCTGGGTGGCTCAGTTGGTTAAGCTTCTGCCTTAGGCTCAGATCATGATCCCAGGGTCCTGGGATCGAGTCCGCATTGGGCTCCTTGCTCAGCAGGGAGCCTGCTTCTCCCTCTGCCTGCTGCTCCCCCTGCTTGTACTCTCTCTCTCTCTCTCTCTCTCTCTGACAAATAAATAAATAAATAAAATCTTTAAAAAAAAGAAAAAAAGAAAAATGCCTAAATATGTGGAAGCAGCCGTGCACTGGAGAATAGACAGAGACTGGGAAAGTTTGGAGATTGCATGCTAGAAGAAACCTACACTGCAGTGAATAGACTGTTAAAGATGATCGTCATAAGGGCTCAAGGAGAGGAGAGCTATAGAGAAAACCTCAGCCTACTTGGAGAATATCTAAGTGGTTGTAAGCAGAATGCTCATGGAAACAGGCAGTAAAGGGCATTTTGATGAAGTCTCCCAGGGAGATAAGGAACATGTTAGTGGTAACAAAAGAAAAAACTGATTCTTGTTATGAAATAGCAAAGATCTTGGCCAGATTCTGGTGCGGTGTTCCTCCGCTGACCCAGGTGCAGTTTCTGTGGGTCCGGGTGCGGCCAGCGCTAAGTCCAACAAAACACAGAGGGTGTGGCTGCCTCCGCATCAATTGCAAAGGATGGAGCTTCAGGCAGTGACCTAGTCAAGAGACAGCAGGGGAGTGGGGTCATTGCAGAGAGCCCCTATTGAGGAAAAGCCACTGGCTACCCTAGACTACAAACTGTAGATCCACGTGCAAGCAATTTTTGCTCGGGAGAGCTGTGGTGTAACCTGCGCCCAGCAGAGAAAAGGGAATGGCGCTGCCCAGAGCCTTGGTGCCGAAGCTTGCCTCAGTGGTCTCAGTTTTTAACTTGTCAGGAACTATTTCCCCTTTGCTCTTTTCTATTTCTCCCTTTTGGAATAGAAATGTTCATCCAGTGAATGCGCCACCATAGCACTATAAGAACATTATATGTCTGATTTCACAGATTCAGAGCTGGAGAGTAATATGCCTAAGAATGAGTCATCTCATCCATACCTGATTTAGACGAGTTTTAGATGAGGTATTGGAGTTGAACCAGTTAAGACTTTTGGGGCTATTGATACGGAATTAATACATTTTACATGTGATAAAGACATAGGTTTAGAGGGACCAGAAGCAGACTGTTATAGTCTGAATATTTGTGGACCGCCTCACCCAATTCATATATTGAAGTTCTAATACCCAACGTGAGTTATTGGGAGGCAGGGCCTTTGAGAGGTGCTTAGATCATAGGGCGGCGCCCTCATGAATGGGATCAGTGTTCTTATAAAATAGATAACGATGGCTCCCCAGTCTCCTTGTTCCATGTGGGGATACAGAAAGAAATTATGATCTCTAAAACAGGAAATGGGTTCTCAACAACCTGCCATGTGGAATCTGCCGGTACCATGATCTGGGTCTTCCCAGCCTCCAGAACCATGTGAAATAAATTTCTGTTTATAAACTACACACTTAATAGTATTTTGTTATAGCCGCCTGAATGGACAAAGGCAGCGTATTTGTAGCTGTAATAGAATCAGATACTTTCCAAAGTAGTTTCAGCGATTTATAAGTCAATCAGCATCATTTGAGAGCTCCAGTTGTAAGGTCATTTTGGAATAGTCTTCCTTTCTTTCAATGATTTATATGAATATTTTTAGATTGTGGACACAGTATTTTTGTTTATGTACATGCAGGGATTTTTAAAGAAAGTTTTACCAAAACTTTGGAACTGGGCTAAAACAACAAGCCCTGAAGTTAATTCTGAGAGATAAGATTATACGAGACTATCCTCTGAGATTTACCTCCCCAGGGGTGGGTGTTCACAGTTCAAGAGAGAATGAGACCCTGTAGAGACCTTCCAGGGTTTGTACAGCTGGAAACTCGAGCCTTAGTTTTCCCCTGGAGAGATTTATTTGCATTCCAAAGAGCTAGAATAAGAAATCAAAAATCTTCCCATTATGTTACCATGGAAACTCTCTCAGAAGGTGTCAGAGCAGCTGGTCAGTCTTTTACATGAATGCCCAGATTCTTTTTGCCAGGGTTCCTTGCTTCTAGTAGATCCCATTATCGATACTATGACATCTCATTTGCATTGCATCACCACAGGGTAAGAACTGGGGTAAAGAGGAGCGAGGCTAAGGGCAGCCATTTCTCTCTGCTCTCCATATCCTTCTGGTGCCAAACACCATGGGATTTGAGCATATCTCGGAACAATCCATGACTCTGTCCCTTGCGTTTTGGCACCAACTGAATGGTGCCAAAACTACTCTGGAGTGAGTAATAGAAAGACTCTTGACTGCTAGAAACAACTTAATTTTACATGGAAGACACTAAATCAAACACATAGAACTCTATAAAGCCAATTAAATGTATTCCATTTTATAACTACTAAAATTCATTTCAAAAATTATTTTTAACAATATATGGTGATATAGTTTCTAATATTTTCTTTAAAAAGAAGATTATTATTTAGAGAGAGAGAACACACAAGTGAGTGGAGGTGGGGGTGCAGAGAAAGAGGTCAAGGGAGAGAATCTCCAGTGACTCTCTGCTGAGTGCAGAGCCCAAATCAGGGCTCCATCCCAGACTCCAAGATCATGGCCTGAGAGGAAATCAAGAGTGAGATGCTTATCTGACTGAGCCACCAAGGTGCCACTCTAATAGTATTTTCTATGACCAGCAATGTTACAGTTGAAATTCTTATTATGGTACCCTTGTGTCTATGTATACTTATTATATGTGCAACACTAATTTTATTTGTTTATACCCAAAAGTACTGACACATTATTATGTCATATGTTATAATGAAATATAAAATAGAGATACAGTAAATTATGCAAGATATTGACAAATAACAGTGTTTGAAAGGGTTTTTTTTTTCTTTATAATTCTTGTCAACCTTTGACAAATGACCCAAAATCCTGTACTCCTTGGCACTTAAATTTAACTCTCAATTACTTTACTTGATACCTGGATTTTTTTATCTGTCTATATAGATTCCTGTTTCTGCTAAATATCTTTTGAAAAATAACTGCATACAAGAGATATACTTGGTTTCCTTCATATTCAAGTTATAATAAACTGTTTCACTGAAAAAAGAGTAACAAAATAGAAACAAAAGAAGTATTTTTCTTAGTGATTACAGATATTGATTACATGGACAAATTAAAAAGATTGAGACAAGTGGATTAAAGTGATTTTATACTGTCAGGAAAATAGAGGCTTAATATGTAAATAAACTAATTACCACAATTTCAATATAGAAAAGTGTTATTTTAAAATTCATGAAAAGCTAATGTTACATAAGAATAGTATTTGAAAAAAAATGAATTCCGAAGTAATTATCTTACAAGTCCCTGAAAATCTTTGGTAAAAAGTTCAGGTTATGAAAATTTGGCTTTAATAAATTAAAAAGAAATGGGTAAGAATATATAAAATTTTAATGATGTAAAGATTACTTTCAGTGGCTCTAGAATTCAACATACTCAGTTTTAAATAATCATTCTGAAAATTTAAAATTAATTTTTATCAAGAGATTTAACCCATTTCCGGATACAGAACATTTTACAAATGAGCTGTTTCAAAAAAAAAAAAAATCAGTATGTCTTTATTAACATATATGACAAAAAAAGCAGTTCTTTTATGATTATTTCAAGAAATTTCATTTTAGGGCCCCTGAGTGGCTCAGTGGGTTAAAGCCTCTGCTTTCAGTTCAGGTCATGATCTCAGGATCCTGGGATCTAGGCCCGCATGAGGCTCCCTGCTCGGCAGGGAGCCTGCTTCCTCCTCTCTTTCTGCCTGCCTCTCTGCCTACTTGTGATCTCTCTCTCTCTCTGTCAAATAAATAAATAAAATCTTAAAAAAAAATTAAAAAGAAATTTCATTTTAAATATGTGCAACTGAGGCAGAGTATCTGACAATTTTTACCAAGCCCACAAATAAATGAATTAGTAACTCAGTTTTTCAGGAAGTGCAAAGTCCCTTAATTTCCTCATCTGTGAAAGGTTCACAGAATAAATGATTGAATGAGAATATAAACTTTGTTTCATACCAGGATGTGTCATTTTTAAGAGCATGGATTGTTGAAAAGTTTTTAACAAAGTGTTTCTCGTGTATGATGACTTTACTTAAGGTTATCTAGGGTCATAATCATAATAAAATGTTTTGAAAACTCTTTGAAAGTTCTAAGTATTTTAATAAATCCTAGCATGAACACTGAGATATGATGGTATTGTCTTTGGTCTTTAAGGCAAAAGCAAGTACGTTCTGAAATCAAGATTGATAGGAGAATATAATGCCTATTTGATGTTATTTTGGAGTCTAGAAATCAAATCTCATCAGGAGAAGGAAATTAGTATAAAAGTGCTCCATGTCTTCTTAGTCATCCCACCTCACTTTCCAAGGGAATCCCTTTATATACTTTTCTCCTTTTATTGTTATGTAGCATTATTCATGCCTGTTGTTCTTGGCTTGCCTCTGCTCTTTGCTGCTTTCTCCATTAGAGCTCAAGTAAACAATCTTAAAAGCCTAATGTGTATATTTTGATATTTTTATCCATACTCATAACCTAATATTCATATCTGTATGTAGGGATATGAATTCCTTTATATTTTTGATATCTTTATATATGCACATTTCTTATCACTCTCTCATTTTCATCTGAAAGATACCCATCTAGTGAATAAATAATTTGGTTGCAGACTATAAACATTGAGAAAAATTTACTAAGTGAAAACTGTTAGATAATGTTATACATCAGAATTTATGAAGTGTCAAAATAGTTTTTCTCTGATCCTATAATTAATTCATATTGAATTACCTCAGACTGCATTCAAATCCATTCCATAAGCAGAGTTAGTAGTTAAAAAAATAAAAGCCTTTGGGAAAAAGTAAAGTCCAAATACAAGTGGCCACGCACATGCATGTGCATAAGCACACACACACAACACACAAAGACAATAGACACACACAACCATCACAAGTACGATTACAAATTTATAGCCAAAGGATCTCACAAAGTAAGTGGGTATTTCAACATTCATTAAAATAAGTGATATCTGCTATAAATACTTAACAAAACAAGCAAACGATTACTGAATGGATAGCCTTCTTTTTGCCTGTTTCTCTTTACGAAAATGCCCATGAATTGGATTTGAGAGCAGGACTACCTAGAGCTTGTATGAAAAGGCAAAGAAAATAACACTTGATTCCAAAATGGCAACAATGGTGACCATACATAATCCTGACCTTTAAAAGATCATTCAGCCAACAATATATTTAATCAAACTTGTTTTTAAAAATAGAGCCATGAGAAAATAAATCAATAACGTTTCTAGTAAACAGAAATGCAATTACATCTGTTTGAAGACTTTTGAACTGTTTTATGATTCTGTCAAACATTTGTTTTTGTGTGTATTCTTTTGCAGGACATTGTTTCATGATCAAATAATTTGATGTTTTCTGATATATCAAATTAGATACTCTTTGATATTGTAAAAATGTATCAATGATTCTTAACATTCCTTTTTTTTAAATTCTTAACATTCTTGACAATTTATTTTACAAATCAGTAGTAAGAACACCTTTACTAATATATGCCAAAAAAATTTAGAAAGCAAAACATTCTTGATAATATATTTTCAAAAAAATATGTTATATACTCAAGAGTTTGCACTGTGTATTTTTCTAAATAAATGATACAGTTGTTAAATAAAGTAAGGGCAATCTATAAAAACTAGAAGAGACAAAATATGCAGATCTAATAAATGAAGCCAGCAATGAAGTTGGCCTTTGCCAAAGAAATATCTGCTTGAACTTGAACTACAAATAAGTAATGGGGTATCAGAGCAGAAACTCCCACATAAAGTTGATATACTAGTCAGGTATACTTAAAACATACACATAAACACACACACACATGCACTCTGTATGTAGGTAGATATTGGTATAATCTATCACAGCCTCGACTCTAGTCAAGGACAAAGAAAGAAAGAAGGAGGAAATGAAGAAGTGAAAGGGAAAGTTTAGAAAAAAAGTGAAAACAGGAGACAGAGTAAAGGCAAGGTAGGTAATGGAGGCATAATTACAAATGAAGCAGTTGTAGAAGAGAGAATAGGTGAGTTAATATGTTTTTCCAAGTATATTTTTTAAAAATCTGCTGAAATAAATTCCCAGAAAAAAATGAACAAAACTGACCCATTATGTGTTGGCAATGAGGGGGCAGAATGTTCTTAAAACCATTAAAGCAATGGTGGAAATAGATTATGAATTTCTGTAAAGAAAACCACATGTAAGTGGAAAGAAATATTTGAGGAAAATTAATTCAAGTTCATACAATGAAAGAGTAAAAGATTAGAATCATCTTAATATCTAGCCCAAACAATGACATCAGAAAAGAAATTGTCATTGATCTCATCAATGAATAGAAATGTAAAAATCTTAACGAAATGATTAAGAAATCAATACCACAATGTATACAAAATTACAATATGTCCTCAAAATAAAAATTGGATTTTGACTATAATAGCGTTTTATTTGATTTGATTATAATATTGTTCTAATATTAGTAATTATTATGATCTAAATTACTAGATAAAAGAAAATATAAAATAAATAGATAAGAGAAAAAAGAATCTTACAATTATCCCAATTAAATGCACTCCACTTCAATACCTATTAATACTAAATCTTTTAGTAAAATATGAACAGACAAAAGCTTTATACTTTGATAGACAGATAATAGTTGTGAAACATTTAAGTGTTGCTTTAAAAATAAGGAACGGTATATAAAAATAAGGAACAGTATAGCATACTTTCAGCAATTCCCTTAAGTAACGTGTTAGTTTTTGTGGCCAGTAAGCATTTACAAGGACTGGAAAATAGGAAACCACTTATATGTTATTGAATAAAAGAAAAAATTATCAAAGAATATCTCATAATCTCAATATACTCTACCATACTATACATATTATCAAGAACTTTGTGTGTTTTGTACTAAAAAAGTTTCTCCATATTTATTTACTAATATTTTCATGTGAAAGAGGTGCAACATGGAGTAATTTAATCTTCTTGGATCCTCTAGCAACTTATTTTTAACTACACTAATAGTTATAATGTCTACCTTTTATTTCAGGTCTCTACTTCTTATATTACTAATAACTCCTAGCTTCTTCCTAACTTTGCTTGATTCTTTATTATCTGACTTACAAACTGGCAGATCTGACCTTGGTGTTGTTAGGATAATTAATTGAAGTGACCTAGTTAAATAATCTAGCACAGAGCATAGCATATGAAAAATGACCAAAGTAATAACAGAATATTGTTATTGCTTATTTATTTTTTGCCTAGTAAAACAAACTATGTATAGGTTTTTATTACTCTCCTTCACACACTGATTGTGTATAATTTGCTACATTTTTAGGTGTTTTCATCTTTTTTTTGTATGAGAGTATATATTTTTAAATTTTTGTTATTAACATATAGTTGACACACAGTGTTATATTAGTTTCCTGTGGACAGCATGATTATTCAACATATTCGATATGATGCTCAGTGCTCACCATGGTTAAGTGTAGTCACCATACAATGTTATTATAGTAAGATTGACTATATGCTGTACTTTTCGTCTCTGTGACTTACTTATTTTATAATATGACATTTGTACCATTTAATCCCCTTCACTCATACCCCTTCCCCTTTGGCAGCCATCAGTTTTTTCTCTGTATTTATGAGTCTGTTTCTGTTTTTGTTTGTTTTGTTTGTTAGTTCCCATATAGAAGTGAAATCAGATGGTGTTCATCTTTCTTTGTCTTATTTATTTCACTTAGCATAATGTAGGTGTCTTCCTCTTGAAGTAGCTGGATAGGTGTTCTTTTTTGTATTTTACATATTCTGATGATAAGAAGAGAAACTATTGTGTCGGGGGTGAACGGTGAAGATTCCATATACCACTATTTTTTCACTACTGTACAGTGCCCCACACTACATGTTTAACAGAATCTGAAACTACTTTGTAGCTTTATGTCCAAATATATTGTTATAGTAGCACTTACCCCATTGCATTAAAATTCTTCTTCCATCAATCTGTTTGTATAAAAGTGGAGATCTTTTCATTGTCATGAACAGTTAGAATAATACCTGACCAAAAATCTAAGGTTTTACATTAGTTTTAAAGTGAATAATCACGTATCAATAAATTTAAATTTTAAAGATAGCATTTCTCCTGTCATTTTACTTTGGGCCTATTATAGGGAATGATTTCAAATTTATAAATGACCTATAATTCAGGGGGCTTCCAAATTGCTCCAGACTCTTAAGCTTCATAGCTTGAGGGCTGCCTCCTCAAAATGTAGCCATTCTGTTTTGAAGGACTACAGTGATTTAGAGAGATTTTCTGCCCCTTGTTTTGTTCTCGTTTGCAGATTCTTTTCTTTTCAGGACTGTGCTTTTAGTGGTAGGTAATATCTTTTCCAGAGTTTTCTGTGATCTGCTTTTTCTGTGGCTTTTCTCTGCTAGCTCTTTAACTTCTCTCTCTTCTCCCCAATGTTCCTACAACTGAGTTTCTTTTTCTAATTGTTCTCCATCAAATTTTCAGCCTTTCTGGATGTATCATAATTCTCAATGCCTTAATTTTCTTATCCCTCTTTGTTTATTCCAGGCACAGTTTTTCAAACTTACTTGAAATTCACAGCATGGGGAGATTTTTCTTTCAACTCATGATTTGTTTTTCAGATCTATCTATCCAGGCTTCTACCTAAAGTTTTCTCCTTTCAGAGATGACTCTTTTTTTGACATTTAAAAAAATTCTGAAGCTTGTAGGTAAGTTAATAGTTTTGTTTTACATTCTGCTCTATCCAATATAGAACATTTCATCTTGTGTAAGACCATTATTATTGGGTTTTGCTCAATTCAACTGAATTACAAAGTTTGTGCAGATTCCCTGATATCCTAGTTTTTTAAGAAAACCTCACCTGCTAGTTTTCTGTTTCTGCATTTTTATTTAGCATTTCTGTCTGATCTGTTATTCAAAGGATTTGTGGAGATTAAAATCTTCACATATAAAATGACTACATATGAAATTATATATTTCCCCATATCTCCTGAATTATAAAATATGAATGTCTATTGATTTCATGTTAACCAAAAACATATATATATATTTATACTTTCTTCCATATGTCTCTTATTTTTTCATTACTACCTGTGTATTTTAAAAATTTAACATATCCATGTTTTGTAACTCTAACCATTGATGGTTAGTTTTCTATGTTTTTATGTAATGTATCTAAAACTCACTGTTACTCATTTGATCGCTGCATCTCTATATTGATCTCTAGAATAGTTGCAACTCATCATTATTTTCCTAAAGAAAAATCTTTATGTGAAAATTTTATGTGAAAATATTCTATGTGAAAATATTTACAGTTCTTTATTTTTAATATTTTGATAACAAAACATTTGGCTCTAATTTTTGGTTATAAATTCCCTCCTTTATCATTCTTCAAACATTGTACGTTTGTTTCTGTAAGTAAATGTTGATGGTTACATTCTGTAATTACTTGCTGATCTTTTATTTTAAGACTTTTAAGAATATTAAAATATTATATTTTCATACAAGGACGCTTTAGAATTATTCTTAACCATTGAAGCTTAATAATTTAACCACTATACATCTCATTATGTATTCTTAACTTAATTTCCCTGGAATGTGATATAACATTGTGTTTGAAGATAAGTTTTTTCCTTTATTACAGGAAAAACTTCTTCTATACTATGAAATATGTTCTCATATCTTCAGTTGTTAACACTATGTCTGAAACATTAATTATCTTTATATCTGACTGTCACAGTGAAGGAAGTTTGTTCATTTAGTCATTATCTGTATTAAGTCTTTGGGTCCCAACTGAGTTAAAAAAAATTGAATATTTTTCTCAAACACATAGAACTTTTAAAATTACTTATATTACAGGTATTCCATAAATATAGCTATTTTAATGAATTTTATTATACTCAAATAATAATATCCTCACATTTGGTCTTACATTGATAAAGGTTTCTGGTTATTAAAAATCTGTATTTGAATGAGAAACCCTTGAACTATATGGTACTATTTAGGACAATTTTCATATTGGCTAAGCAGAACTTGCAAATCATTGTTTTAATTTAATTGGTAACTTAATGAAGTTGGGTTTTTTTTCTGTAAATATGTTACAGAATGTAGTGTTATGTCTATTATCATACTCCATAATGTTTAAATATTCTAAGATTATGCCATTATTAATTTGTAAAATTATGATGTAAACAGAACTTGAGAGTTCAACTGCACATTGTCTCATCTACTGGGTTGCTTCAAAAGTGCCTTAGGCCCAACAGCAGGATAGAAAACTCATTGCTGTTCATACCCTTCAATTTAGTCCTTGTCTTAAAAATATCTCCATCATTGTAGGTATTACGAATTACAGTTCTCTATACAAATTCCTTTGCACTATGTTTCTATGTCAAAACAATTTAAAAAGCAAAGTGCTACATATGAATGCTGCCTAATCCCTCTGTATTTTTAACAGATTTTTAGAACTTTGTAGTTTAAAAAATACATTCAAATATATCAATTCAATTAACTAGAACCCCAAATCCTTGAGATAATTGTGGCCATATTATATTAATGTACAACGATATTTGTGTAATGAATTACATCAGACTTGGTTTGGGTGAGCGGGTGTCAGAGAGATGTTG